>JBAWJQ010000686.1:0-89143 GCA_037783105.1 Bactrocera zonata | reverse complement strand
ACCCCATTATTTAAAAATGCGCTCGGTCTCAGTCTTAAAAATTGAAATTTAAGGTCTTCTCTCGGTAAACAAAGACCAAACTCTACAAGTCCCTCATCATTCCCGTCCTGCTATATAGTGTGGAGGCATGGTCAATGATATCACCTCATAAGTCGGCTTTAGGAGTGTTCGAAAGAAAGGTTTTGCGGAAGATTTATGGTTCATTGCGCATTGGCAACGGCGAGTACCGCAGTCAATTGAACGATAGCTGTTCGAGATATACGGCGACATTGACATAGTTCAGCGAATCAAGAGACAGCGACTGCGCTGACTAGGTCATGTTGTCCGAATGGAAGAGAATACTCCAGATTTTAAGGTTTTCGATACAGTGTCCGGGGAAGCAGAGAAAGAGGAGAGATCCTCTGCTCCGTCGGAGAGATCAGGTGGAGAAGGACCTGGCTGCACTTGTTATCTAGAATTGGCACCAAATAGGGAACAGAAGAAACGACTGGCGCGCTGTTGTTAACGACGCGGTGTCTACGCCAGAAAAGAAGAAGAAGAGGAGGCTGGTGAGAGAGCATCAATATCAAGTCATAGCAGAAAAAAGCTACTCCTTTTCGACATTCAAAAAGTAGTCAAATCAGTTCTAGCAGCCCACGTTGCATAAAGCGACAAATAAATATAACGGTATAACGTGTAAGAAAAAAATGTAAACAGTGGCAACCCTATAAAACTAAACATAGAATTTTTCGCTCTCGCGCACCGCCAATGCTAACTGCTTTCTTCAGCAGTGTTAGTGAGCCGTACACATACCAGTACAAAGCTTGTATAAGCGGCGAAGATCTCCGCACATTAATTGCGAGTGGAATCGAGCGATTCTCTGACTTACATAAATGATGTTTTCGCAAACAAAGAGAGCAAGAAGAATTAAAACTGCACTGCGAGCATTTTTACCCGAGCAATGCGCGACAATAATTTTTCCGCAATCATTACATCTATACGCAGCAAAGTTTGCACTGCAGCGTGGCCTTTCGCTTTTCACTAAATCACTTGGCTTTTAGCGGGCCCACCTACTTTCCCGTCCAGCGGCCTTCAATGCGCTTTTGCGCGCCGCTAACCAGGTCGCGTTCGTTTAGCTATCGCGCCTACAGCTCATACATATGTATGCGAGTAAAAACAAATATTCGTTTGTTTGTATATGTGTGTATGTGTCGGTAATTGCGAATATCTACGAATGACAAACTGCATAATGTGTCAGACCGAGAAACGAGAACGCCGCTTCGTGGCAAAATAGAAAAATGAAAATGAAATTTCTCACTCAAACTCACGTGTGACAATGCGTGACTCGCGCGCTGCGATGCGGCGACACAGCCGTGGGAGGCGCCATTGTACGGCATTATCGTACTCGTAACTTGCGCGCTGGCAATTTGAGTTGCTGTGGATGCACGTAGTCAATCAGCAAGCTTGTGTAACAAATGTATAAGTAAACACAAGTTAGAATTCTCACTTTAGCACACAAATTATACCGAAGATATCGTTTGACCGGTTGCTTGGCGTCAAAATATTGTTGTGGAGATAAGCTCTAGAGCACGGTGATGTTCTATGGTTGTGGGAGTCATGTACACAACTTGCTTGTAAAGGTATGAATATACGAGGCTTACTCTTGAGATTTGGGGGTTAGAGCATAAACAATCTAATATAC
Organism: Bactrocera zonata; assembly: GCA_037783105.1. Lineage (NCBI taxonomy): Eukaryota > Metazoa > Arthropoda > Insecta > Diptera > Tephritidae > Bactrocera > Bactrocera zonata. The sequence continues at coordinate 87,462 of JBAWJQ010000686.1, read as the reverse complement.
CTAGCACCTTTTTTCAGAAAGATTTCTAGCATTATTAAACTTCTCAATTGCCGGTAAGGGGTGAACTTGATTTAAATTTCCAATAAAAAATACCATAAAATATATACATATAATGTGGACTGTTCGTCATTCCACACCCCACAATATATTTAGCCTTAAAAACCTTAAACATTATCTTTGAAGTGGATCTCTATTGTGATTTTTTTTTCATGTTATTAAATATACGAGGCATGACAATGAAGTAATGAGACTGATTCCATAAAAACCGTATATTTGAAAATTATTCTACAACTCTGCCATCCCCTTCAAAGTAGTCCCCTTGGGCAGCTATACAGCGATTCCAACGCGTTTTCCATGCTTCGTAACATTTCTGGAACGCTTCGACTGGGATGTCCGCGAGTACCCTCGTCACGGTCGCCTAGATGTCCGTAATCGACTCAAAATGGGTTCCTTTGACCACCGATTTTGTTTTAGGAAACAAAAAAAGTCACAGGGTGACATGTCGGGCGAATAAGGCGGCTGTTGCAACACGGCGATCCCTTTAGAGGCCAAATACTGGGACACGCTGAGGGCGGTGTGGCACGGCGCGTTGTCGTGATGAAGGATCCAGTTACGAGCGATGTCTGGGCGCACCCTGTTGACTCGTTTTCGCAATCTTTCGAGTACTTGGCAATAGTAGATTTGATTCACAGTTTTCCCCGGTGGAACGAATTCTTTGTGGACGATTCCACGGCTATCAAAAAAGGCAATAATCATCGTTTTCACCTTCGACTTGCTCATGCGAGCTTTTTTCGGGCGGGGGGCGCGCGGAGACAACCATTGTGAGCTTTGGCGTTTGGTTTCCGGGTCGTATTGTAAAAACCAGCTCTCATCGCATGTAATAACTCGATCAAGCTGTTTCGCCCAATCTGGCGTAAAATTTTATCGCGACGCGTTGCTCTTGATTTCGTTTTTCCATTTTCGTGACGAGCACTACAAACGCACGTCTACTCAACTTGACGCAGCAGGCGATGGTACATATATTAATGGAGAGGGGAGTGATGCCGAAAAAAGAGAAAGGGAATTTCAAGGTCACATGTTTACCACAAGCGCGACAATAAAATCAGTCTCATTACTTAATTGTCAAACCTTGTATTGCTATAATACTGATAGGTAAGATTGACTCAAAGCTGATAACAAATTATGTAAATTATGAGTATCGCCTTCTTATCACCATTCTAAAATCTATATATGTATTTACTTACAATAAAACTACCTTATTGCAGTGTCTATAGAGTTAATTGTCAATATAACGTGTGAGTTTCTCTAAATATTGACACAAACCCAGAAAAGGACTAAAATCAAAGTATTCTAAGATTGAACGAAAAAACTTATTTTGTACAAAATTATCTCAAAACCCTTTATCTAGGTAATACAGAGTTTTTCCAGAAAGTAATAAAACTAAGTGTTTCAGTGGCACCAGGTTCTTTTGGAGAAGCTGGGAAGAGGTAGCTGATGAAGACCGGAAGAATGAACAAATCCAAAGTGAAAGCAATGCTTATTGCCTTTTTTGACATCAAAAGCATCGTCCGCCTTGAATTTGTTCCATATGGTTAAACTGTCAACGCCAAGTTTTACGTGGAAGTCCTCAAGAGACTCAGACGAAGGGTCAATCGGATGCGGCAAGACATCGCAGCCGATTGGAAGTCGCACCACGACAACGCCCCGGCTCACACCGCCTTTCTTGTGAACAGTTACCTAACCAAGGCCGGCATCCCAACGCTTCCGCAGCCGCCCTACAGCGCAGACGCTACCCCTCCCTTTTTTTGTTTCCTTTCTTGAAAAAGCAGATGAAAGGCAAGCATTTTGAGCCGACAGAGGAGATCCAAGCAACATGCACTTCGGCTCTCAAGGCTATTCCGGAGAATGCCTTCCATGACGCCTTCAGTGCTTGGAAATCGTGCTGGCAGCGCTGCATCGACGCAGAGAGCCTATTTTGAAAGTTTTTGAAGAATTGTAACGATTAGTTCAATAAATTTTTTAAATCGACTCAGTCCTGTTACTTTCCGCACAAATTCTGCTTTATTTAGATTGAGAAATATACTAAGCTTTAAGAAAAAATCACGTTTTATGTCTCAATGAACTAAGAACTATCAGCGATCAGAGCAGATTGACGAATAAGTTATCAGAAACTTCCAGAAAAATCTTCGAGAAAAACTACCTATACGAGTGAATGGGGTAAAATAGACGGTAGATTAGAGGGTTAGACAAAGCTTGGGACTGAGATCACTCCAAACCAAACTTTATAACTAAATTTTGTGACAATACCTACTTTTAATAATACTGGTGAGGCTTCAACAACCAGCTGGACAAAACTTTACTTGATAAAGAATATTTTTTAAAAAGTTTTCAGGCTTCATCAGCTTTTCTGTAAAGCTAAATCTATGAGTAAAGAGCCTTAACCAAACCAAGAGAGTGGAGAAGCTATGTTAAGAATATTGCTCTATATTGGTCGGACATCGCAACGTTGAGTAATCAAAGCAGGAGAAGCGAGCGTAGTTTTTGAAGATAGTAGATCATCTTAAGTCATAAAAAACAAATAGCTAACTCCAGAATTTATACACTCTATCCGGATAAGAGATGCTAAGCTAGTTGGAAAAGTGAGAAATTTGATTTGAGACACACTCCCTGCTTCCACCAAGCAGTTTAAAATTAGGTTATCTGAGCAAGAGCAGTAGACAGACCCCACACGCTAACGTCAGTCTCTTGACCTAGGCCACTTAGTTGGTTATTTGAAAAAACACCATGTTTGATAATGATGCTCTCATTTTTGCGAAAAAATATCTCTAAACTGTAACAACTCAAAACTGCAAATTATGTTGATTGCAACCCTCGTAGCTACCACCCCTTTACTCACCACCTGGTAAAATAAAAGGTAAACAGTATAAATTACTAATAATCGCGGCAGAAGCATTGCAAAACTCATGCGCATCAGAATAAACACATTTTCGCAATTTGTTTTGAGTGCAATCGCGTATGGAGGTGTGTATTCGGCACTTTCCACTCAACGAGCGCTCATTCAACAGTTGTTTGCCACTGTCCAACGCAACAAGCGGCGATTTGAGTAAAATTTTATGAACAAATTTTCAGACATTTCAGTGCTTTTATGAATTCACTGCGGACAAGTTGTTGGCGCGTTTCAAAACGGTTTACCGCTAACAAATTTATAAAAACAAAAAATAAAAATAATTTTTAACAGCAAAATGACAATGAACAACTGAGCGATACTTAAATGTCATTGAACGCATTCTCACAGAATTTTTTTAATTTTTGCTGCTTTTCGCTTAGTGCGAAAAATATGAGAAATTGAAAATTACGATAACAAAAACAAAAAATTAAAGTGTTGTTTACAGAAGTAAAGCGCTAGTAGATAGTGATTGCTACAAAGTTTATACAAATAAATACGAGTATGTATGTACATATGTGGGAAATGAGTAAAAAATAAAATGTATGTATATACTATACATGGATGTGTGTTCTAAGTGCACAACGACAAAACAGTTTATATAATAAGCAAAAACAAGCGTTTTTTTAAGCGTGGCTTTAATGACTTTAAGGTCGAATTGGAAATTTTGAACATAAAATATTTAAAAAAATTTAAAATATATAATAAAGAAATTTAATAAAAATAATATTATATAATAATAAAATGAATAAAATATTGGAAAAAAATTAAATAAAAGAATTTTTTTAATATAAAATTTTAAAAAATATTATACAAAAAAAAACGAAAATAAAATATAATTTCAAATTTTTTTGCAGTTGTTTTAATGAAATTTAGAAATTTAGAACTATAATTACTAAAAAAAATTTTAAAAATATATAATAAAGAAATTGAATAAAATTAATATTATATATGTAATAATAACAAAATTAAGAAAATATTTAAAAAATTAAAAAAGTATATATAGAGTATTTAAAAATATTTTACAAAAAAAAATTAATAAAATATAAATGTAAACTTTTTTGAAGATCATAGTATTCGATCTAATACTACATAAAAATAATAAAATGTGCACCACAATTTTACAATACCATTAATATGCGTGTTAATATGCTAAAAAAATCTTTTGAAAAATTACTCCAATGAGACACTATTTATATAGTACGCATTTAAGTGCAATAAAGTAATTTTTTGCTTAGTGTTATATTATATAAAATACAAAGGAAATTTGAGATGTGAAATATGATTTGCCAGAGAGCATATTCGTGCCAACAATAACTCGCGAGAAAAATTGCATAAAATGTAATTCAGTATAATTAAAAGCAAATGTGTTAAATGAGTGTAAACATTGTTTTATACACATACATACATATATACATAAGTTCTACTGTTGGAGTGCATGTATATATACATATACTTGAGTATGTATGTATGTATAAATAACATTTGCAACGAGCTTTCGCCTTCATTCGCCATATATGCACGTTAACAGTAGAACAAAATTCGAATAAACCAGTGTTGCCACAACCAAAAATATTGAAATTAAAGTAATTAGAACTTTGAGTCTCATTGCGCTGAGCGCTAATAAATATCCGTAACAGAAAATGGTTTGAAACGAAACGTGTTTAAGGTGTTAGGAACGTTCATTCAGTGAGCATGTTGGTTGTGGGGGAGAGGTGGCAAGCTAAAACTTTCCCAAACTCACTTTTGCTTGTAGACAACGGTGTAAAATCATGTGAATATGAAGTTAAATTAAAGTAAAAAAATTCAGAACGAAAATATGAGGAAGTAGTCATGACTGCAAAGCAGCACAGTAGCTTTTGTTGGTGTGTATGTACTATGTGCCCCAGGAAGGGCATTTTAAATTGTATATGCGGAATGACCAAGAATGCTGCCATTATGTATTCATAAATGAATATTAGAACTTTTAAAAAACATAATCTCTTTTACCAAACACAGACATTCATATAAACTTAAGGAGTATCCGCATTTGCTTTAAAAATGTCCCTTGATTACTTGAAACTCTTTCCTATATTGTTCTAAGAGCGCTTATAGTACATATTATGTGTCTAATTTATTTATTCTTAATTTTTAGCTTTTCAAACAAATGTATCTAAATTTGTATATCCAGATAATTCCAAATACGAATTTTAACTATTTAATATCAACAGATAATTCATATGTATATCCAGCAGATAACCCAAAAATTATAAAAAAAATTTCTCCAGCTCAAATGACGTAGTATTTATCGCATTCCCTTAACCTGAAAATCATAATAATACAAATCCAAACTTATTACTTTTCTTTTAGTTTTTTAATTCCTGAACAACTCTGAAATATATCTCTTAACTGTTCGATCTGCTGTTTCGCTTTCTCTTTCCCATTACTTTTTCATAAGCTATGCTAGTAAAGCTACTAATTTCTCTCCTATTCTTTTTATACTTTATACCAAACATAGGTTGGGTATCTAAAGGGGTTACATGGGTTTCATGGCTCAAAATAAATTGGTTTTTTCATTGTCTTTTTTTAATTCTATAATATCTTTATAATATTGTCCTAAATGCTTAAGTTAACCTGAGTAAAGCCAAAAGGGATTTAGACCTTTTGATAACATTTAAAATGAAACTTATTTCTAAGCCTAATTATATTGACTCACTCAATTAAATATACAAGTACTTGTGGAAATATATATAAAAACAAGTAAGGAAGAGCTAAGTTCGGGAGTAAAAGAACATTTTATACTCTTGCAACTTGCAGAATTCAAAGCCAAGGAAAATACTTTAAGATATAAAACGTCCATCAGACGATCGGAATTCAAGCAATTTTATATATCCTACTATACTATACTATAACTCGTACACTGACCGACATATTCGACATAAGGTTTGTTAGAAAAACGAAAGTCATTATATTTATTATATAGGAGTTGGAGTAATATCGACCCGATTTTATCTATTAGCTATTATCATGCCACATAAGTACTAAAAAAGTGTTCTCTGGGTTTCATCATGCACCTCATAGACAATCACCAATCATATGGAGTAAAATCAGCCGGTTGTTCGAAAATCTTGACATTAGACATATGAGAACTGAACCAAGTTTTCGTTCAATTTTGTCTATTTTAGGCACCAAGATACACTGTTAGGAGTAAAACTCGCATTGTAATTTTCATTGAGATAACTCAAATATTGTCCGATATATGCAGCATAAAGTCAGCCGGAAATTTGAAAATTTTTATATTAAGCATATGGGAGCTCAGGAAGGTATTGACCCGATTCAAGTAATTTTTGAAACACAGAGTTACTATTGTCGGGAAAGGATTTCCTGAATTTCATTTGTATATGACCGATATTTTCGGCCAAAAGTCAGCTATAAATACTGGGATCCACATATTCGATACCTAGGAGCTGGAACAATTTTGGTTGGTTAGTTAGTTAGTTTTAACAGTACCGTTATATTGAGAGTGAGCGGGGTTAGCTTCCGATTTCATCTATTTTCACACTGCCGGTAGGAGCTTTTATAATATTATGATAGGCAAATTTGGTTGTTGTGCCTTTAGTGGTTTAGGAGATTAAACGGGGACGAGACCAAGCCCACTTTCTCACAATATTTTGCCCACTGGTCTGAATTTAGTGCTTCAGTTAATAGCGTTTTGTGGGCATGGCAGTAGTCCGATTACGCCCATCCACGAACTCGTACTGTTTTTTATTAAGGAACGCGCATACCATGTTTTATCAGGAAATCTCAATTTTTACTCAAGATACTTGGAGACTACATGGAACCATACTCAAACTCGTTGGGACAAATTCCGAGTTTATATCCTTTCGGCAATGACGCCACATTTTTAGTACCCTTTGTGGTGGTATACAACAAAAAAAAAAACAAGAATTGTCGAAAATGTCGATAACAAAAAGAGCGTGAGTAACAACCGTCATAATTTTTGATAATATGTATAAAAGTATATGTAAACTTTTCTCGAAATACTTTTATATTATTATCCTAAAATTTCTTAAAAAAAAGCGCCGAACTTATATCGATTCGGAAGCGACCCCGCATTTTTAGGATTTTTTATTTTTGGTATAACAAAAGAAAATTGCCTAAAATATCCATAAAAAAGAACCAAAGGCGTGAGTAAATACCGAAAACGTGACAACTCATATCCTTTTCCGTAGCTGGTTTAATATAGCGTCCAACTTCTGAAAACGGAATCTTTCCACCAAAATATATTTCACAACAGTTTTTGTTGTTGTTTACGCTTAACTGATTACTATTACTTACTCCACAAGCGATTGCTGACGTATTCCACGCAAACGCCGTTGCTCACTTGCACATTGCATTTGCTGTGTGTTCAGCAACGGTTGTCAATATACCGACACACATGCATACATACATATGTGAGCGGCGCGTTGCCACCGTGGCGTATGCGGTTGCACGTGCACACGTACGTTTCTGCCGCATTTCGACGTACCTGTAAACTTGAATCATCCCTGAATGGGTGCGAGTGTCAACATGCATGCTTTAGGCGCGCACGCTTTGTTGACTGAGGCAGCAAGTGCATTGGCTTGTTTTCCTATTAGAATGAAATGTCGCATTTTTTAGGTTTATAGTACATGCGAGTAGTATTTCATGATGCAATGAAAGGTGTAGACACTTTTGTGTCAACGTGATGGTCTTTTGCAATTCTGCGAAATTCTCAATAAGAATGGCGTCGCACACATTTCGTGTGCATATGCGGGTAAATTTATAGTATATGTGTACGAATGTGCTCAAAATGCGCTATCTTCTCAGATGACATGGAGGATCACCAAGCACCACAAGTGACCAAACGTGCTGAAAAACTGACTTAGGAAATGTGTGGAATATTTGTTCAGAGACTTTATTTTCAAGAACGGACAAAATTAAGTTTTTGTAAAGATATGTGAGACTTATTTTCATTATTTACACGGCTGTGTTGTTTCTCTATATCAAGCTCCAGATTCGACTCCAAGCATCTATTATACATATGTTGTTTTTGCAGTAGAGTCATATGTATCTTTTCAATATCATTTTCATTTCACATCTCCCTGATTCTTCCTGAGTTCCGAGAGATTTGTGCTTTCTATCCGTCCAGTTCGTAAAACTTGTGAGGTCAGATGAGTTGGGTTTGCAGGAGAATAGTAGGGGATCGCAGGGTCAATTCAGGATTGAACCAGAAGTACTCTTTATGACGAAAGCTTTTCCAAGAAAAAAGTGGAAAAACTTTGGTGTAAGCGCATGGTCTTGAGTCAAGTTTAGTTTTATTCTCATCGGATTTAAGTAATATAGACAATTCTGGACTGAAAGATAGCAAGTACTCGCTTAGCAACAAGAAACAGTAATAAAAAACCAGCTTGAAAGTCTTAGAGGGCCTCCGAAAATTGATATTTAGCGAGGAGGAAGATTTTTCTACTTAAAAAATTACTATAAATTAATGATCGAAGGACTGATCAAAATTTTCTCCGAAGAAATATAAATTTTTGTGAAAAAATTTCCAATTTGCTTACAAAATTTCTGTAAAACATTTTATGCTTTCAATCATTCCCGCACAAATAAATGCTTGAGGGTCGCATGAATGTTTCAAGCCGATCAGTTCCGCCGTTTTGGAAAAGTTTTTCTCTCTGAAAACAGCCTTTCGATAAGCACGTCTTTAAAGTTTTGGAAGCCGATTAAACTAGGCTAAAAAACTCTTACAAATATATTATTCTACTTCTTTACTGACGTAGACATTGCTGGGTTTACAACAGCGCGCCAGTCGTTCTTCCTTTCCGCTTTCTTTGGCGCCAATTGGAGATTCCAAGTGTAGCCAGATCCTTCTCCACCTGGTCTTTCCAACGCAGTGGAGGTTTTCCTCTTCCTCTGTTTCCCCCGGCAGGTACTGCGTCGAATGCTGTCAGAGCTTGAGTGTTTTTATCCATTCGGACGATATAACTTCGCCATCGCAGCCGCTATCTCTTAATTTGCTGAGCTATGAAAATGTCGTCTTATATCTCGTACAGCTCATCGTTCCATGGACAGCGGTATTCGCCGTTGCCAACGCGCAAAGGAGCATAAATCTTCCGCAGAACCTTTCTCTCGAAAACTCATAAAGCTGGCTCATCAGATGTTGTCATCGTCCATGCCTCTGCATCATATAGGGGGACGGGTATTATGAGTGACTTGTAGAGTTTAATCTTTGTTCGTCGAGAGAGGACTTTACAATCAATCTACAGTGACAGTGACAGTTGTTTGATGAGAGGAGATCTTTCGTCTTGCTCTCGTTCAGTACCAGACCCATTTGCTTCAGCAGTTGTACACTCTCTTAGAAGATTATACTTTTTCTATTCAGATCTGCAGGCCCGAATTATTTTCTCTAGGAGTAGACTAAAGAAGTCGGCCGAAAGGAAGTCGCCTAGTCTGAAGATGGAAGAAGGAGCCGTGTGCAAAAGTTCACACAAATGAGGAGAGTTCTCTGAGCGATATTTATTTGGTCACGACTTCCGGTCTTAGAGCAAATATAATATGAGAGGACGAGATCAAATATCTAATGAATATTCATTCCTGAGGTCTCTGTTCCGTTTTAAATCGTTTTTTCGCCAAAATAGATTTTAAAGTATGTATGTAAAGCGAAATCTATTTTGATGCCTTAACAATTCAAATATATTCTGTCCTTCAAGTTTAAGTTTAGCAAGCTAACCAAGCTCGCAATGAGAAACATTTACTGTTATTGAATAGCTCGGAAAATAGACAATACAAAGTTTTCCTTTCAAAAGTACACCGGCAACATGCAGCATATAAAATAGTCAAAGCCACAAAAGTAAGTCGAGCAACAAAGTTTTGCTTTGCGAGAAGCACTCTCAATTACTTATACAATCTAACAACCTTCCTGAAAGCATTCAGGCAAACTGAAATAAACCGAACACACCCCCTAAAGTGTGCACCCACATGTTTACTTTTAAACAGCCACATACAGGCATCCATACATGTATGTAAGTATATATGCGCTCAGCCCACAATTCAATGTGTATCCCTATGCGAGAAGCTGGCAAACTTTAGCCAAAGCATAGATATGCTGGTTATAAATATTATCAATGCTCGCACGAAGGTAAAAGCAAGACTTTCAATACTCTACGCTTGCCGATTGATCTATAAATAGTTTGAACAGCAGCAACCCTAACCTCACTTCGAAACCGTTGCCGAGTATACACTTTCGTGTGTCGATGTATATGTTGGTGTTGGCAGCGCGCATTGCTGGACACGCCGTCCGCGTTGAGAGAGCGCCAACGAGAGAAAGTTCATGTGCAAAAGCCAAACCAACGCGACCGAAGAACGTGCAGACATGTGAGATGTGCTGCCTGCTTTGTGGCCCCCTGCTGCACTGCTGACGCTCGAGCGTTTGGTGCCGGCCACATCACACGCGGCACATACCACGAAGAAAGGTGCCGTTGGTGTGGTGCTGATTGGCATTGATGTTGGCGATGGCGGTGAAACGTGATTGTGCGATAACACATTTGCGAATAAAACAAATTGTAGCGACGTTGGAGGCTCAGTCGTAGGAATAACGTCGCACGGCATTGTAAGGATTAAAAGGATAACGGCGCGAAACAATTTCGATCTAACAACAAGTGATAAATATTTTTAATATTTTGATTATATTTCATAAAAAGTTTGGTGAATCAATTGACAGAAATATTTAATAACTGTAAAATTTTTATTAAAATTGTGAAGAAATAAACAGAAATATAACCAAAACGGACTGAAAAAAATTTTATAAAATGTTAAAAACAACTAAAACTATTTTTTAGGCATTTTTAATAATATCAGAAACCAAAAATTACAGAAAAACAATTTTAATAAAGTTATAAAAAATTTATAAAATATTAAAAAGCAGCTAAAACTATTTTTAATGAATTTTTAATAATATCATAAAACTAAAAAATACTGAAAGATAATTTTAATAAAACTCAAAAAAGTTTTAAAGTGTATGTTTCTCCAAAAAATATATTTAAAATAATTACAACTTTTATTTTTGTAGTTTTAATAAGCCAGTGTATGGAACAAAATATATTTTAGTACAAATATTATTTTAAAAAAGTACTAAGGCATAGTTTTTATGCCAAAAACAGTGTAGTGAATTTTCGTAAAAATACTTTTTATACAAAAAAACTCATAAAATAAGTGTAAGAACAGATTAAAAACAACGGATTAAAAATGGAGGGCGAATCAACGGAATCTACACACAACACGAAGGTGTCGGACTCCGCTTATTCCAACAGCTGCAGCAACTCGCAGTCGCAACGCAGGTAAGAACGAACAAAAAAAATTATTTTTTTCTTTGTAGACTTTTAGAATAATGTCTAAGGTATAAAACTGTTAAGGGATTACATGGGTTTCATCGGGTAAAAAACACCGTTTTTTCTACAATTTGTTTCTCATACAAAAATGAAATATTTCATTACAATTTTTTATTATTACAAACATACACTATTAACAAAAGAATTCTGACATTTTTAGAAAAAAAAAATTTCAAACTCGGAAGAAAGAACTTTGAACTTGAACGAAGGAAAAATACTGAAATTTTGATTTTTGGCAGACATTTTTAACAAAAATTTTAAATTTCAGTGAAAAATTCGCGACATTTTTTTCCAAATAATTATCATCGAAAGAAAAAATCTTTCGTCCAAGCCTTTAAGAATTGTATCTCAAAGACTTGTGTAAAATTTTAAAAAGATCGGTTGAGTAGTTCTCAAGAATTCTTGCAACCGACTTCAAAAACACAGTTTCGACCAAAACACGTTTAAAGACGGCCAACTTAGCCTAGCAAGGCTCGAGCGCAAGGCTGTATCTCCGAAACTATAACTCGGATCAACTTGAAAATTTAGGACGATATTCTAGAGGTGTTGTAGAATTTGATAACAATAAAAACATCTAATGTTTGAAACCTGTAAACCCATGTAACCCCTTGCAAATGCCAGTAGATAATATTTTAATATTATTAACAGTAAGCAAAAATTCTTAGAATCATGATAAGATCAAAATTATATAAACTATTTGTTTTTTCGGCAATGGTAAACCTTGATGGGTATTTTCGCGAGCAAAAAGCTAAAAGACAGGTAGTCATTAAAATACATAATATACCTGTAGGATCGAGTAAACAGAAATCCATTACTTTTGCATTAAATTGTAGGTTTTATTTAGCTTAGTTAGAAAGATGAGGTTTTGTTCATATAAGCAAATTTTTTTGTCATTTTGAAATAATTTTATAAAAACCCTACCTATTGACAAAAACTGGAAGGTGATTTTCCAAGCTTCTCTTAAAACGAATTTTTCTGCAACAAAATCATTTGTCATATGACAGACAGAAACATATAGCAAACACTTGGTGCCTGGTCCAGACTATGGCATAGTGGAAATATAAGCTCCGGAGCTTCTACCGAGACACTATCAATGTGAGTTTCCTAGTGTTATCTTGAAGGAACCAATACTATTAATTTGATCCTTCCTTCCGACGGTTCAACTATTGACAGTATAGGTCCGAAGAGTTTGGCTGCTTAAGGAGCCAGTCTTCCAGTCTTACTAAACAGATAATAAAACCTTCCTTGCTGTAAATCCTGGATTGGTCACCTTTTGCACCAACTCACAGAACCTCAAACACGATCGTTTTTACTTCACATTGCATCTAATGGCCAACTTTTCATCAACAAAAAAAACAGCTTTAGTAATACTAATGTGGGCAAAAAATAGTAAGACTTTTTAATTTGAATTTCGCGCGAAAACCCATATGTCGAAATATTTTTTTCTTGGTTGGTATGACTGTCAGTGAACGCTATGTCATATGACATCAAAATAATCATTAATATTTAGTATACACTAGTCGTTCTGAAATACATAAAGTGCATTCGGCGACTTTCACGATGAGTGAAATTATTTAACAAATAAGTTCCATTAAATTTTAAAAGACCTTCGGTGATAATTGTTTATCGCGAGCAAGTGCATGAACGTTGAATGGTAAAAATTATTCAAAGAAAGTCAGGAACGTCCAAAGCGGCCCTCAACATCAACTGATGATCAACACGTCAATAAAATAAAGGATTTGGTGCTTGAGAATCTACGATTAACAGTCAGCGATATTACTGGAATCGTTAAAATATCGGAAGGATCAGTGAAAACCATTTTGAAAGATCATTTGGGCCTCAGAAGGTGAAAGCACGATTGGTTCTAAATCATCACCTGGAAACAGAAGATCAATCTGCCTAGTATCGTAGCAAAGCTGAGCCGAAGGTGAAAAAACCACGTCGAAGCAGTCAAATATCAAGGTTATGATGACAGTTTTCTTCGTTTGTCGAGGTATGGTGCACTCCGAATTCCTTCCGACCCGCCAGACTGTCAACAAGGAATACTATTTGAGTGTTATGCGACGTAGCGCAAAGCTATTTGCTAAAAGAGGCCACGATCATGCACTGTCGCATACTGTATTGATTCCTCGTAAGTTTTTCGCCTAATTGGTAACCAATATCCTCTTCGCAACTACCGTCTGACTTCGCTCCGTGTAACTTCTGGCTATTCAGCAAACTCAATCTACCGCTTCGGGGAAACCATTTTGAGTCAATTGAAGACATTAAACATGAATCGCTTAGTTCTTTGAAGGTTATTCCGGAAATTGACTTTAACAACTGTTTCGAGAATTGAAAAAAACGTTGGCACAAGAGTATAGGGGCCAAGGTTGGATCACGGGACGATATAAGTTTTGAAGAATAAATTAAGAATTTTTAAATTATGAACAAAGTCTTACTATTGTTTGCTCATAGTAGTAGATCGATCGTGTAGTCTGATTCACGATTGGCCTTCCAGAGCGTGGTGCATCTTTGACATGAAAATTACCGAAAGGGAATCGACCAAAATTGCGTGGGGATAACAGTTACAGTACCAGGACCATAAACACTATTCACATTTAAGCTGATTAGCCTTCGTTTTCCATCAATGACGCGTGCTTAAAAATACTGAGTGAAGTTATCAGAAAATAGTTCAAGAAGTTTTTCAGCACAAAATCTTATCTTTCGAATGACATATAGCGTTAACCACTCTCAACATATCCTAAGCATGGTAGTAGCAGACCAGCAACACTATTTGCTAGGCGATGACTCAAAACTTGTTAAACCCCAGGCTCTAACTATATTACCAAGTTAAACAACAAAAGAAGTAGTCTTTGTTAGTCTCCAAGCTATATAAGGTTCTTTTATACGATGTTTACTGAATGCTTTTATCGTTTTTAAGGTCACATTCAAGGTAACTATCATTACTTCTTTCTTTCTGACATTCAACAGTAGCCTTAGAACTCAGATCATTTATTTATCGTATCGTATCGTACGGAATATGGAAACGCAATGCAGGTCTTCAGACTTTCTTCGAAATCTTTTAAGCTTTGAACTGTTTTCGATTCGACAACAATTGATGAGTGGTATATCGAACAAACAACTGGCATAAAGCAGTTAGGCTGGCCAAATAAATATAGATAACTCTGTTATCTGACATCCACATACTCTCTTCTTTTGAAACCAGTGGGATACTATTGCTTTCAGAGCATGGCTAAAACATTCTAATTTTTTTCAAATACCCTAGTAGTTGTTATCGCACAACTCTCTCGCAATGTACGTATGTTTCTCATGAGAGTTATAGTGAGAATAGAACTAGTGCAATTGCAAGCAATATCACATTTATTTGCACTACTTAAAACGTTTGTTGTTTTGCAGTTAGCTATGACTAACGACCGGAGCACATTTTATGCCACAAATATTATTGTATAACCACAAATCCGAAAGCCAACGCAAAACCTACGACAAAGTGCACAAAACAACAACAAATGAGTGTTGCAAGTGTTTTCCACCGCATTAGTTTACGGCGAATCCAACTATAAAAACAATGCATGTTCTAACTAAAAGCAAGTCGTTAGTTTTATATAAAACCTAGAGACATGTACCAATAAACGTGACCGCTGACTGTCTGCATTCATTGAGTGCTCACATTGTAACTCGCTCGGTTAGCTCAATTGAGTGGTTTTCTGCCTCACAATGCAAATAGTTGAGAGGGATTTCAAAATAGCGAACGCGAGTGGTTGAACACCGGCATGAGCACATACTCGGTTTAAAGTGCATCACTGTGTATAGTATGTATATGTATGTATGTATACTTAAGGTTGTTGCTAATTTTATGATCAGGAATTACTTTATCTCAGAAGACAAGTCATAAAGTGTTTAAAAATAGTTTTATATATATTATTTACAGAGAGAAAATTCATTCTAGTTTGAAGAGAAAGCTCCACAATTTCAGTGTATATCATTTCTCGGACCTTTTAGAAAATACACAAAGTTCATAGTACTATCCAGAGAGATCCTGACAATGACCTACTTAGGTATATTTAAGAATCAAAGTCTTCCTTTTAAGGCGACAAGTACATTTTTAGCATCTTTTTTTATTGGCGCAGACATCGCTTACGCGGCTATGGCCGACTTTACAACAGCGAGTCAGTCGTTTTTCCTTTTCGCTGTTTGACGCTAATTGGAGATTCCAAGTGGAGCCAGGTCCTTTTCTCTCTGATCTTTCCAACGGAATGAAGATCTTCCTGTTCCTCTGCTTCCCCTGGTGGGTACCGCGTCGAATACTCTCTGCTGGAGTTTTGTCATCCATTTGCACGACATGACCTAACCAGTGTAGCCGCTGTCTCTTAATTCGCTGAACTATGTCAATTTGAGTATATATCTCAAACAGCTCTTCGTTCCATCGACTGCGGTATTCGAAGTTGCCAATACGCAAAGAACCATAAATCTTCCGCAATACTTTTCTCTCGAAAATTCGTAACGCCGACTTATCGAAGGTTGTCATCGTCCATACCTCTGCACTAATATAGCAGGACTGGGTTGACGATGGACTTGTAGAGTTGGGTCTTTGTCGAGAGACAACATAGATAGAGATATTTCGTCTTCTCGTCATCCACAACCAGATTCATACGCTTATCTTTTCGCTCTGCAGAAATTAAAACTAACGGCGCAGTTGTTGAGACCAATTAGCATTGCTTTCTAAAAATACAGTATTTACAAAATAAGGAGAGTCCCAACAGAATTATAAGTAGAGTCTTTCTTTGGAGGAAAAAGAAATAATTTTCTCCATTCAAATTCCTTTAGACTTTTTTCGAACAACCAAGAGTTTTTAACTGTGTTAAATTTATTTTTATCAAATTCGTCCCAAAAATTCAAGGTTAGGATAAGTAGACTAGTATACCCAAGATCAAATCAATCCAAACTGGAACACTTAAACTGTAGTATATAGTTAGATCCCTTAATAGTATGTCGAACATTTTTATTGGATTTTTACCATAGAAAAAATTTTAACGAGTTTGTGCGGAAGTATTTCGGGGTAGTCTATTTTAAGAAGCTTCGTCTGATGCGAATCGAAAAAGTTAAAGTAAATGCTTTAAAATTAGTCGTATTAGCATCAGAGAGATAGCAGAGGATCTCAATATATCTTACGCATCCACTCAACACATTTTGATGAATGTTTCAGGTATAAAGCGGGTAAATGATACATTGATTCATACCAAAAAACCTCAATGCGCCGTCACATTCTAGGCAAACACGAAACGAGAGTCATCGCTCAGCCACCGCATTCGCGAGACTTGGCTCTCTGAGACTTTTTCTTTATTCGAAGCCGAAAACTGCGCTTCGGGTGCCTGTAACCAAGAAAACTGAAGTATGAAAATGCTAGGAATTCTTTGAAAAAATTATGCCAGATGAATGTAATTATTAGGAATTAAGATATAGTCTTGTATGGCCTAGTTTTACGATCGTTGGTCTAGGGTACTCGGTATACTATACAGTATAGCCGAGGAAACTCAAAATTTGTCAAAGACCATCGCCAAGAAAACACTATAGTATATTCTATAGTGTACTGTAAACTCACGAAAGTAATGACATTTCCGAGCTCTTAGAATATTCCTAGATATAAAAATTTCGAAGCATACATATAAACAGTAAATGTTTCTTCTCCCACTAGTATAAGTTATAACTCTTACGATTGATTTACATTATAAAACCCTGTTGCCATGCTGACATTTGACAACAACAACAAAAATGCGTAATAATTTAATATTTGTATGATTGTGTTTCATCCCCAGCGGCAGTTCGAAATCACGTCTAAGCGGTAGTCACTCATCGGGCAGCAGCGGCTATGGCGGCAAACCATCAACGCAGGCGAGCAGGTATGTAACCAAATCCAACACATGACCTGAATCCTTCCACATCTTATGACGTCAATTCAATTCTAACTGTTATTTAATACATTAAACTAAGCACATGTTTTTGTTTTTGTTTCTTTTGATACGTTATTAATTTTTTCGGCCTAAACGCAGCAGTGACATGCATATTAAACGCGTCAAAGATAAGACACGCAAGAAGAAGAAGTTGAAGTGTTCGGCACAAACGAATATTCTGGAAAATCAGGACGATGTCCCGAACACCAGTGAGCCACAAACTGAAGAACAAATCGCTTTGGGCTGTGACAAGGCAATCGGTAAATTGATACTTTCGCATCTCGTACGCAATAACCAAAATATTATATAAGTACCAAGAGCATACAAAGCTTATTCATTAAAAATATGCTCATTAATTGTAGCGCAATGCAGTCGCCAGAAGGAGAATAAAGAGACGTCATTGCTGCTGGAAAAGGAGACAACCGAACAGACCAAATCGGAGATTTCATTGCAATTTCCCACACCATCACCGTTATCCAGTAAGTTCCTTATAATAATTATGTTCTCGTATTTATAGTATGTTTGGGTGTACAATCAACTTAGTACCTTTTTGTGACAGTTCTGTGTTTAAGGCATTAAAGAGATATGAAATTAGCAGGTCTATGACAAGTAGGCTGACCATTCAGCCATCGGCACGGGTACCTCAACACCTTGGCTTAGGGTGGTGCTGGTGTGGGTATCCTCATAATTCCACAATAAAAGATGGGCGTAAAATCTAGGGCTTATTCATCCATATCGCTATTTTGGGAATTAAGTGATGTCCCTCTTAGTTCGTAAGAGTAGAGTGCGCTTCCTTTGGGATGCACACTTTACTCTTACTTAAGCCCCTTCGCCATGACAAGGCGACCAACATCAAAGGAGAACCTTGTTATATTACACATAATATAAATTAGAATTAAAGTGTATGGTGTGTGTCTTCGATAAGTTATTTATCAATACTCCTAATTGTAGGCAATACATCACTTTTCTAGTTTTATAGCTGTGGATACAGAATGAAGTCGAAACATTTAACATAATAGCCCTCTCAAGATCTAGAGATCATGTTATACTCACGGAATATACATGTCTAGTTTTCATCATACATTGGCCTCATCAACCGCGCCGTTAGTTCTGCTTGCTCCAGACTAGATAAAGAAGCGAAGCAAATGTGTCTGATAGTGAACGAGATCAAGACGAAATATCTCCTGTCATCAAACAAACAGTCGTCACTGTTGACTTTGAAGTCGTAGTTAATTTCGTCTATCTTGAAACCAGTATTAACACCAACAACGTCAACCTCTAAATAAGTCGTGCCCACAGGTGCTACTTCGGACCGAGTAAACAATTAAGAAGTGAAGTCCTCTCTTGACGTACAAAAACCAACCTCTACAAGTCACTCACCATCCCCGTCCTGCTACATATATAGTATACAGGCATGGACGATGACAAAATCGAATGAAGAATATTTAGAAAAGAATTTACGGTGTTTTACGCATTGGCAACGGCGAATATGTACCGCAAACGATGGAACGATGAGCTGTGCGAGATATGCGACGACATTTACATAGGTCAGCGAATTAAGAAACAGCGGCTGCGCTGGCTAGGTCATGTCGTACGTATGGATCAAAACACACCGGCTCCGAGAGCTTTCGACGCAGTACCCGCCGGGGGAAGCAAAGGAAAAGGAAGACCTCTACTCCGCTGGAAAGGCCAGGTGGAAAAGGGCCTGACTGCACTTGGAATCTCGAATTGACGCCAAACAGCATAAAGAAAGAACGACTGTCGCGCTGTTATAAACTCAGCTATAACCGCGTAAACGGTGTCTACGCCAATAAAGAAGAAGAAGAATTACCACACGAAATTCCTTCGAGGAATTTTTAGTAAAAGATTTCCCAGACTTATATATCCGAAGTATTAAAAATTAGTTACGAAAGCAAAGGTATAGCCAGAAAAGTTTCCATAAAATAGCGGCTTGGGCTACACTCTTAAGACATTACAGATTAGGAATTGAGATAATTGAAAGACTTCGAAGAATCAGCTTCTTAAAGAATCCTTAATAAAGCGACTATATTTTTCTAGATTAGTTTTCTGGGATATAAAATTATTTAATTCTGATTTCAATTTTATTTTTTACTTTCAGCTACCACACAGCAAGGTGGAAAATCTGAGAGAACCTGCGAATCGGCTCCTGGGAAATTGGAAAGCTCTGGCAAAGCGGAAAAACTTAAGGAGGTAAGAATTTAGAATTAGACTTAATTTTGGTGGAAACGGTGAGTCAAAACAATAAAAAACGTTTAAAGGGTATAAAAGGAAAAAAAGAACTATATCTTGATTTTGATTGGTCAGTTTGAAAGCCATCTATATGTTATCGTGGTCTGATCTGAACGTTGCCTTTGCCAAAAACCCTTGACAAATTTCGTGAGATAGCTTGTCAAACAAATTTTTCATACAAGGACATGACTTTGATCGATCTTTTTGTATGACAGCTATATCCTATAGTGTTTTGGTATCGGCGGTTCCGCCAAATGAGCATTTTTTTTAAAGAGAAAAGGATTTTATGGAAATTGCCGATCGATATCTCATAAACTCAGGGACTAGTTCGCCTTTATATAGACGGACAGACAGACCGGCATGGTTAAATCGACTCAGCTCTTCACGCTGACAATTTTCATATGTATATATTTTTTATACGAACACCGACGGTTTATAGCAGAATTATTTCAAAGAATTTTCAAAATTCCTCCTTAGGGAACCGTTAAATAAATATGTGAATCAAGTCTGAGCGATTACCTCCGATTTACCACATGTGACTTAAGAGCTTCCGGGTATATGGATATTTGAATACACAGCAAAGGACCCAATTATAGGTCACATCCCAAATTTGTAATGGTAGGATGTACAAACTCCTAAAATTTTTAAAAATTTCACTCCTCAGAGGACCCCAATATTCAACTAATGTTTGTAAAATTGGTGTAAAACATAATAGACCACCAAAACTAACTTTAAACCCCTGTTCCAATTAGATTGCACCTCATACAATCAACTCAAAAATTAAAATTTTCTAAATCCTTCCCCCAACAGGAGAGCTTCTGCTGTGTAATATCGATGCATGATGGCATAGTGCTCTTCACAACGCCCAGCATTACCGATGTGCTTGGTTTTCCACGTGATATGTGGCTGGGGCGTTCGTTCATAGATTTCGTACACCCCAAGGATCGCGCCACTTTTGCCAGTCAAATAACGACCGGCATACCAATTGCAGAGTCGCGCAACAGCGCACCGAAAGATGCGCGCAGCACCTTCTGTGTGATGTTACGTCGTTATCGTGGCTTAAAATCGGGTGGTTATGGCGTTATTGGACGTCCGGTGAGTTATGAACCCTTCCGTTTGGGACTGACATTCCGTGAAGCACCCGAAGAGGCGCGTCCCGACAACAATCTCGTATCGAACGGTACGAATATGTTGCTAGTCATATGCGCCACGCCCATCAAAAGCTCATATATAGGTATGTATACATGTTTGACTTAATGTGTGTTGGCTCATTTGCATTAGCGTATTTTTTGGGAAATTCTCTTGCAGTGCCAGATGAGATACTCTCGCACAAAAGCCCTAAATTCTCTATACGTCACACAGCGACGGGTTTAATCTCGCATGTGGACAGCGCCGCCGTCTCCACATTGGGCTACTTACCACAAGATCTTATTGGACGTTCAATATTTGACTTTTATCATCCAGAAGATCTGATGGTACTGAAGGAGATCTACGAAACCGTTATGAAGAAAGGACAAACAGCGGGCGCTTCATTTTGCAGCAAACCGTATCGTTTTTTGATACAGAACGGCTGCTATATTCTATTGGAAACAGAGTGGACAAGCTTTGTCAATCCGTGGTCACGTAAACTGGAATTCGTTATAGGACATCATAGAGTGTTTCAAGGTAAGTTTTTAGGAAAGTAGGCGCTGAACGTTGAAAACAAGAGTTTTCTTTGAATTTTAGGTCCGAAACACTGCAATGTGTTTGATTCGGCACCCGCTAATAAGCCAAAACTTTCCGACGAAGTACGTAGTCGGAATATGCGCATAAAAGACGAGATACTCAAACTACTGGAGGAGTCGATATCGAGACCATCGGACACTGTGAAGCAAGAGGTATCACGACGTTGTCAAGCGTTGGCTTCATTCATGGAAACTCTAATGGATGAAGTGACGCGCACCGATCTTAAGCTCGAGCTGCCGCATGAAAATGAGTTGACAGTCTCCGAACGAGATTCGGTGATGTTGGGCGAAATATCGCCACACCATGATTACTACGATAGTAAAAGTTCGACGGAAACGCCGCCCAGCTACAACCAACTGAATTACAATGAGAATTTGCAGCGTTTTTTTAACAGCAAGCCTGTTACCGCGCCCGTCGAAGTCGACCCAATGAAGAACGAACAGTCTTACAGTATTTCGGCTGATGCTCGGAATACACTCAGTCCGGTGCAGTGTTTCGAAGGCAGCGGTGGGAGTGGGTCCTCGGGAAATTTTACATCCGGCAGCCACATACACATGAGCAGCATTACTAACACCAGCAATGCCGGTACCGGCACGTCATCGGGCAGTGCACAGCTAGTCACGTTAACCGAATCGCTATTAAATAAACACAATGACGAAATGGAGAAATTCATGTTGAAGAAACACCGCGAAGCGCGCGGTCGTTGCGGCGAGAAGAGCAAGAAGGCAACCGAAAAGGTGATGGAGTATAGTGGGCCGGGGCATGGTCTAAAGCGCGGCGGTTCGCATTCATGGGAGGGAGATGCCAACAAACCGAAGCATTCGCATACAAATGTTATGGATGCGCAACGTGATTACGTGGATCACCACAATATGGCGACCAACTCGACTAGCAAAGCGTACGGCACGCTACAAACGACACTGGGCGAAACATCGTTTGCCGGTTCGTATGCTGCAGCCGGTCTTTCCTGCACGCGCAACGTAAATCTTTGGCCACCGTTCTCGGTTGGCATAAACACCTCGCACACATCGCAAACGGTGGCGCAAAGCGGGTTCACGCCGCAACACAGCATCTTCCCGACATTCTATTATATACCGGCGACCGCAGCAGCTGCTGCCGCTGCCGCAACACAGGCGCAAGTCAAACCCAACTTGGCCGACATGCCGAGCACGTCGGCACAAGCTCTGCCGCTGCAATATATGACTGGCGTTATGTATCCACACCCCTCGCTCTTCTACACGCATCCGGCGACAGCCATGATGTACCAACCCATGTCGTTCTCAAATATGGCCAACTCTTTGGCCTTGTCCGAACAGGGCAACAGCGCGAGCGCTTTCAAAACGGTTAGTATATATGGAATATATAATTCAGGGTTGCCAATTTATTCTTAAATTTTATTGCCACACACAGAATCAACCATGTATGCTGGCGCCGACGCCAACTAAGACCCAGGGCGCCTTCCACTCGATCACACCTGCGCAATTGCAACGTCCGTCATCGCAAGCGACATCGGTGAAAGCCGAGCCCGGCTCAAATATGGTAAGGCTATACGTTTTAAATGTACAGTAGGGAAATTTATTATTTATTTTATATACGAAGGCGCCTTCGGATTCATCGAAAAAGGGTATTGCTGACTCTCCCATTCCATCGGTTATCGGCGATTATGTGTCGGATCAACTCAATCCAAATGATCTGAAGGTGCGTAAGTTCATGATTTAGATTAAGTAGACATTTAGATTCGTTTCTTATAGCAAATATTTAGTTCGTATTCTTTATCAAGGCAAGCCTTCATATTGAAGTAAGCTATTATGTCAAAACAGAGAACTTCGGGAAACTTTAATAGTCACACTGAGAAGTTTTAGGTAACCATGTTTAACCTATTATTAGACTAATACTGATCTCGGGAAAAAACCCAGGAGTGATCGGGGGAAAAAGTAAGTGTTCGTAGTTTGGCTGGGACTATATTTTTCACAAGAGTCGTCGAAGGTGAATAAAATCAAATACCATGGTCTTTTAAGCTCAAGAGACGTTATGAAGTCACACTTGATATTCCTGTGAGCTGACTTTGCTTGAAGCAAGTATTTGCGTGGTTTTTCGATGAACATGGTAGACGGAGGCTACTGCCGCTTCAACGACAGTTCCGTAACCCGAATTTATATCAGAAAATTTTAACTTGCAAGCGATGCTTAAAGAGCATTTCCCGAGAATACAAAAAAAAAAGATACATATTCGGTCACTCTCTGAAGTGTGATATTCAGGAGGTGGTCTTATCGGTATTACGTAATCATAATCACTTAACCGTTCGCCTACAGAAATGTTTCCGTTTAACGATGTGATTGTTAGGGATTGTGGACCTGCTGTTCTCAATTGTATACCACAAATATGGAGAAGGATAAAAGACTGCCGGGATTTTTTGATTTAATACGTGTCGTATAATGCAGAGAAGATGCTAGGGAAAATTAGCCACTTACTTTTGGGGTGGTAGACCTTCTGTTCTCAGTCGTACCCTGTAATAAAGAGATTGAGACTGTTGTTTTTGTTGTTGTTGGAACGTCATCCAACGTTAGGTCCAGAAAATGTGCTGTTTCGGAGGGATCGGACCAAAAGGAGAAGTCGTCAGATGTGTAGGGTTAGTACGGCATGCAAAGAAGTGGCTACTATCATGCGGGGGCTCATAACACGCTGGACATATGCTTGATATGTCAGGATCTATTCCGGATAAGCAGGAGTTTAACCTGCTACAATATCCAGAACAAAACTGTGCAAGGATCATTCTTGTTTCTCGCGGCAACTCGAACTCATCGTCTGCAACAGCCGGTTCTACGTTATCGAAATTAACCGGGATTTTATCCGGGTAACCCCGTTTAGATCAGTAAATCTTTGTAAAGGCTAAAGACTGTCGACATTTTTGGTTTAATACACAACGTCCAGTTCAGAGAAGACACGGTTTAAAATTAGTAACTTATATTTTAGCTTAACTTATCATCACATCATTATCCAAAAATAAGTCGAATCGTTTAGACATTCAGTAACAATTATACTTTTTTAATATTTAAAAAATTAAAATTATTTATTTTAGCTGCCGAACACGGACAGCAACGCCAATAGTGATGACATGGATGGTTCCAGCTTCTCATCGTTTTATTCCTCCTTTATAAAAACCACCGACGGGTCAGACAGTCCACAAGAAAACGACAAGGACGGAAAACATCGAAAATATAAGGTATGTTGATGAAGGGGAAGGGTATTATGCCGAGTTAACAGTCCTTGCCAGATAAAAACCCGGGTGTGTTCGGGTTACGTAGACCCGACTATCGTGAGAACGGCCCGACTGTCGTGAGAACGGTATCTCGACGTGCTATAGTAGTCCGATATCGGCGGTTCCAATAAATGAGCAGCTTCTAGGAAGAAACAGATGTGAGCGAAATTTCAGGGTGATATCTCTAAAACTGAAGACAGAACATACAGATGAACAAGCAGAGGGGCATGGCTAAATCGACTGATTTATATATATTATATATATATTTCATTGTGCCCCGACTTTTTCTTTTGGTTGTTACAAACTTCGTTGAAAACTTAATGCACGCTGTTCAGGGAACAGAAGAGAAATGAATAATTGAGAGACAAAAAAAATACCGCTAAAATTTAAGCCAAAAAAACACGAAAAATAAATCTTAAGAATTTACTTGAGTCATCGTTATTTTCCGTTAAAGCAAAGTTAACCTCTTTCTTACAGGTACAAACCGACTCTAAGTCAATGGACAATGCAGAAGAAGACCAAACATTACATGGTGATGGTTAAGTACAACAAGTACACGTGAGTTGCTCATCAACGTGATGGCAAGTTTTGTGGCAACGTGACGATCAGTAAGCGGCAATTTTATTTACAAACACTATTCCCACACAAGTCCACTTTGGCACAACTTACGATACGAAGAAGTGTGAGTCAAGCGTACAAAATCACATTGGAATATTTTTAAGGCAGAATTCAACTTATTCTGAATTTCAGATTAGCGCAAATATTGTCGCTGGCATACAATTATATGCTGAAAATCATAATTTGCGATTCGCTACGTAACAATTGTGACGACGCTTTGGTTATGAACCCCCATTTTTTTAACGGACGTAGTCTTCATTATAGAAATTGTTTATGTACATAAGAATATACATATGCAGAATCAAATTAAATTTAAAAAAAACTAAGGATGTTTACTCTGTTATGCAACAAAGTGAAATACAATAAAGACAGAATATATTTATTTAGAAAAAAAAAAACAAGAACTTACTTATATGCAACATATAGTTTTTCATTTTCGTTTCTTTTTCGGCTTAGCGCTACCACTCTCCGATTTCTCCTTATCAGTGGGTTTTTTAGCTGACTCCTTTGTTGTTTGAAATTGTTGCAAATCGGCACAAAAAAGCACAGCTTGCGCCCAACCCGCATACGGACCGTAAATGTTACGTAAATGATTTGCGATTTCCTCATAAATGCGCGGTGTGACGGTTTTCACCGTCGCCAATTGTTCGGGCATATAAACAGTTTGCGCAACTTTGTAAATGTGAGTATCAATTGGCACGGCTTCCAAGTGACCCAACGACATGAGACAAATGCAATCAGCCACTTTGTAACCTATACCAGGTAAGCGCACAAGTTCCTGCCGTGCGTCAGCATAGGACATCTCACGCAACTTTGTAAACCACGATTCACCGCCAAACTCTAGAATTTTCGCTACAGTCTGGGCGATAAATTTAGCACGATAGCCGAATTTGGCTTCGCGTAAATTGACTTCTAACTAAAAAAATAATTAGTTTTTTTTGGTACATAAATATGATATAAAATAGGGAAATCATACCTCTTTCTGATTTTCCTTTAAAGCTGAGAGCGTAGGAAAAGTAAACTCTTCTCTATCATTGAAATGTCCAATGCTTTGACCATATTTTGAGCAAAACCAATCAATCATTGCAGAAATTCTTAAACGAAAAAGGTAAACAAATCATGAAAAATTCTGTAGTTAAAATAAATTGCCTAATTAGATTTAAGTTATAGGACTCTTACATCCCAACAGTAATATTCCTCTTTTAAGTATTTTATGAATTGATACAGTAGTTTTGGAAAAACAAACAAATAAATAGTAAACCAATTCTATGCTTAGAAACATAAGTTTCTTTGGTGCAACTTTGCTTTGAGCAAGCATTTGTTGCATTATTTAAATTTGCAATTGCTTCTTACCTTTTAATGTGATTGTTTTGGCTGCATATGAATGATAATATATTTTCGAGTGGTTCTTGATCCAGCACACGCACAGCTTTAATATGTGGCGTTATAGTATCAAAGTGATTGTGGGCCGCGCGCCACTTATCCATATTTTTATTTAAATCGAAATTAAGGCGGAAGTATCGTTGCAACAGTTCGCGATAATACTCTGCTTTGTGTGTATTTGTATTAGGCACATCCGGTGCTGGAAAGACTTTATATGAAATAGCGGAATCTGTTTGACTTAACTGCCAATATGCATTGTAAGCTACTCCTTGGAATAATGGCGATTTGGCATCAATCAAATTGAGTTTCCTCCAGCTATAAAGGATGCATAATTGGTTAAAATATTAAACGTCATTAATAGGCATTCTCACCGGAAACTCTGCCCGCCAACTAGAGTAACTTCTAAATTAAGCAATTTGGCTGGTATTGCGATTTCGCCAACAAAACAAAGACCCATTTTAAAATTGTTTATGATACTTTTTACTTTGCATTTAAATTTAAATTGAAAGATTTGTTTATATGCC
Source organism: Bactrocera zonata (assembly GCA_037783105.1). Lineage (NCBI taxonomy): Eukaryota > Metazoa > Arthropoda > Insecta > Diptera > Tephritidae > Bactrocera > Bactrocera zonata. The sequence goes on along the minus strand of JBAWJQ010000686.1, from coordinate 60,424 downwards.
TTTCAAAGAACAGCTGAGCGGGATTTATTTCAAGTTTACGAAACGGTGTTGGGAAACGTTCAAATAAATATTTTTTCTTAATGGTTTTTCGCGTAAATAACTAAAGTAAATAAGCCATGTGGGAGAAAGATTTTTTTTATTATGGAAATGAAATATAATACACAATTTTTAATTGTATTGTATAGTATTTCTCATGGTTATTTCTTAGCACATGCTTGTTGCAAATGATTGACGATACTGATTTGGCAATCACTTTTGACAGCTGTTGTACACGCAGTTCACAATAACGAATAAGAAGAAGACGAATCGGTCAAATTTTTCACAATCGTATTTCAGCAATCATACGTTTTTTGGGCTTCATTCTATTTGTTTGGGTTGTGGTGTAATTTTTGTGGCGCACACGCGTACAACAGTAACATAAATTGTGGTTGGAATTATATTTAGTGTTTTGAATAATGCAGAATTAAATTATATAAAAATAGTGATAAAATTTTTAGTGTAAATTGAATTTAACAAATGTACACAATTGGAATGTGTATACAAAAATTTTGAAGCGAAGAAATACATGTGCCATACAACCAAATATATTTATCCCGAACATACTAACGTGTAATAATTAAACAAAATAATATTTCTCTATGATCTATATATTACTATCCTTTCAACTACATTCGTTACATTGATAGCTACAGTACCGATTTGCCAAAAGTGGTAAGCATTAGGTAAACACGGAAATCAACAAATAGAAACAATCGAATACAGAAGTGAAACAAAGAAAATACATAAATCTAATTTACAGTGTGTGTGAGAAAAAAGTCAATCGTCATATCCAGAGCGTGTTTTAAAAGCTATCGAAAATTATTGAGCGAGTGGAACATTGTTTAATTGAAAGCTGTAATTATCAAACAAATTGATGGAATTTGAAAATACGCAATTCATTGAAGCTGCTGCCGCGGCGTCAGCAACAACAAGTATTGCCAAAGGTAATCTACGAATTCTGAAGAATGTCGAAATAAAAATTATGGCTAAATGAATTTCTCTAATTTATTGCAGATATACCTGTCGCTGAACATATGCAATCCGGTTCCGGCCGCTTATCGTCCAATGACAATGACGCGACAACCACACAAGCGGCGTCCAACGTTACATTAGAAAATAAACAAAACCACCCAAAAATGCAAAAACAGGCAATGTCTGCTGATGAGCGAAATGCAACAAAACGATCTCTAGTCATACTAGCAGCGATCTTCATAGCCAGCTTATTCGCAATGGCCTACGTATACATGATATTTCCCGAATTGAATGAGTAAGTAGTATATGTTACGTGTAGATGGGGTGATCACTTCAATGCCAATGATTATACAAATTGTATATTGTTTTGTTGCTTTATTGCTTCCCACATGTGTACATATACTTACTTATGTGTGCGTCGTATTTGTTGTTTTGTGGGTTGAGTGTTGTATTAATGGCATTAAATTTAAGTATTTTTCAAAAAAGACGCTGTCGTTAATGCTAAAGTGTTTGAAGTTTTCGATAAATTAATTCTTGTACTATTTTAATAAAATGATCACTTAAAAGTTATTCAATAATTGACAGAAAATAGTTTGCCGCTTCTGTGTTGGCACAATGTTAAACAATTTTTAGCGAGCTAATATAATAAACACTAATAGTTGTTATAATGAAAGTTCATTCATATTTTTAATAGATGGTGAGAAGGCGATAACGCTGACTTGATTAGAGCAAAAAGCGTAATTAAAAAACGAAAGTGCATCTTAAAAATACAATTATAAGGTGTTAAATTTTTGTATTAAGGTCTATGTAATTTTGTTCCAATATGTATATTTAGTCACAAAAAAAGCATAATTTCTTAATGTATGTGCATAAACACATAGCTACACTGTACACCTGTTCAAACTAATATGTATGTAAATATAGGAAAATGTATAGACATACATATCTGCTACAAAAATTCCATTTTATATACACACTAGTACTCATTTTGAAGAAAATATTTAAATTACAGTTTTAATCATAAAAATAGAGAAATGCTTGGCAAATCACTTCAAAATTATAATAATAATTCAACAAGCTTAACTACATAAATATCTGTGAGCTGAGCTAATAATCCTAAATATTAATTGGAAATTATTAAAAACGTTAGTGACAGAAAAAATAATCTAGTAATTTAGGCGCTAATGTATTCGCGTATGATTAGACTATCACAAAGCTCACACATAGTTTCAAATTCAGAAACCGTCTTAAAATTGAATTTGCAGGTAGTATGACACTTTACAAAATCAAATAAAAAGATAACTTATTTTCATTTACTAGAAGGGCAAAACGCAAATTACATGGTGAACGATAATACCAGCAACAACAACAAAATGCCACGTTTTCTTTCCATACTTTTCCATTTACTATCTTAATAACTTTTCACACACTTAAATTTTGTTTTTGCAATTATATTGCAGTTTTACGCTGCCAACTGAAATTGACATTTGCAGGCGTAAACATCGTAATGTATGCATATGTCTGTATGTAAACAAAGAATAAATCTTATTTGCTATTATTGCGGCTTTTCGCTGAAAATAATCAGAAAAGTATGTAGATAAATATATTTTGTATAAAGTGCAGAAGTACAATTAAATCACTAAACGAGAGTTAGTATGTATGTATGTATGCCACATCAGTAATTTGATTAGATGCAGCTTTTCATGAAGTATAATAATCTAATGTCGTAAAATATGTTATTTGGCACTCAATTAACTTGGAAGTGTTGTGTTCGAAATTGCTCAGAATCAAGTTCAGCTGTTATGGCTGGCAAACCTAAATACATATCTACATACAATGTATTATTAATTTTTTAAATTTGCTTTGTTGGTGTACACAGTAGGTATTCGTTTGGTGTATGTCTTTGCGATTCTGTTTCAGCTTAGTCACATACAACACAATTTGAATTCTTTTCACATCGTTCTTTTGTATCTGGCAAAAAATGTTTCATATATGTATATTTGTTTTTGTTTTTTTTTTTTGCAGATCGGAGAAGCAGCACATTAAGATACCCCGTGACATTCAAGATGCTAAAATGTTAGCCAAGGTTTTGGATCGTTACAAGGACATGTACTACTTCGAAGTGATGTTTGGCGTCGTTACGGCTTATGTATTGTATCCTTTTTGAAAATTTTTATGTCATCGAAAGGTTTGACAAAAATTCAAGAAATTTTTATCTCATGTTGTGATGCCAGTTTGTATATACATACATACATATTTGTGTATGTCTACCCACGTGCGCATATCTCGATAATAATACACTAATTCCAAATCAAAGGGGGTTCTTGTGTGTGTGTATGTCGAACATATGTACAGTATGTATGCTTATTATTAAATTTATTATATATAACATAAGTTGTATGCTCAATAGCACTTCATATAAATTCTTATATGAGGTGCTAGGCTAATTTAGCTTCCCCACTCTTATTCCTAATCACATAAAAAATTGTGGACGTCCAAAGTTCAGTCTAAGCTCTGAATATATATTAAATTACTTTAAATTCATCAGCAAAGTTACGTAATATCGTTTTAATAATTCAGCTCACAAATTGGCTATACATAGAGTGTATACATGCATACATAAACTACAAAAAACACAAAGCTTACTTAATTTTGATCGATCAGTTGTATGACATCTTCAAATGTGCTATAATGTTGCAATATTTCTCGGAGATTTTACCGTTGACTTGGACAATAGTTCGTGCCAAATTCATTAATATATCTTGTATGACAGCTATCAGTTTGTATGACAGCTATATGCTTTAGTAGTCCGCTATAAATATTCCTGACACATGAGCATTTTTTTAAGGAGAAAAACACCTTTGCAAGATTTCAGATCGATATTTCAGAAACTGTGAGACTGGTTCGCTATACACAGAGATGGACATAGCTAAATTGAATCAACCCATCACGCTGATCACTTATATACATATGTATATGTATATGTGTATATATATTATAAAATCTCTGACGTTACCTTATCGGTGTTATAAACTTTGTGGCGTAGGGTATAAAAAACGGGAGCGATTACGTGTACTTTCACCGAGTCGCGCTGCTTTCATACATACTCACATACATATGTACTTTTATATAAGCGAGCACGATTTTTACAAATTATCCATAACAGTGTCATTGTGTTTACATATACATACATACGTGGTTATGTATTTTTTTAATTTTGTTCATTTTTTGACGTTGCGGCGCCGCAAAGCGACTGAGGCCAATAAACCGAAAGGCACATGTCTGCTAAGCAACAGAAAGCAACAACCTTGACCCAATTTCAATCTTAGTAGGTACATTTGTCGTCTGTATTTATGTCGCGTTCGACTTCATTGTTGTTGGCTTCACTAATGCTATTGTTTAAAACATAAATAGATATTTCGTTTTCCCTTTCAAACGCTTTCGTCTAATACCGAAGCAATAATGTAATACCTACGTGTGTTTGTTTAAGTGCAAGCATATAAAGTAATACCTTTCGTTGGCACAGCACGATGAAAGCGATCGTTGAAAAGGTCTGCGCATGTGCGCATGCGTAAAGACATATCAATATGTTAGTCGAGGCGCCCAAAAGTCAACAAGATAATGCCATTAGTGACGTTAGGGTAAACATTAGAATTGGAAAATCTCCAATGACACAACAGTTAGACACGTGGAAATACACACAGGCAATCTCCGAAACGTTGCTGAGAGTAATCGCTTTTCACATTTTTCTTATGTATGTCAATGAACCGTTATCAGCCTACAGGTATTTATTATCTCTGAATTGTGAGTGTGTAACAAACATTATGAATTCTAACGGGAGGTGTACATATGATGTAATATATAATAGATAATTATGCTTAGAATTTAGCTTTGAGACATTTTTTTATCCCGTGTCTGCATTTATGTAATGACATGGTAAATACCATGAAATCTTAAATTGGAACCGCTTAAGAGCCTCTGTACTGTAAAGTTACAGGTTGGGATTTTGGAATTTCATCAAAATATATAAAAGGAGAGAGGGATATTAATGTAGGTTCAAATGACCTGAAAAGACGGATACCATATAAAGTAGATAAATCTCGGAATCTTCGATATCCGACAACTATATCATATACATAAGTAACTTTCACATATTTATAAGTCAACTGACCGAGCAAAATCAAGTCCTTGTATGAAAAACTTTTTTTTTTTGACAAGATATCTTGAAATTTGGCAAAGATTAGCAGCCAAACCAACGCTACAACCTCTGAACATATTGTTCAGATCGGACTATCGTACCAACTAATCGACCAACATCAAGCCAAAGATCTTTTTACACTCCTTTATGCTCTAAAAAAATGCACCTGCGAAGGTTATTATAGCTTCGTTGCAGCCAACGTTAACTTTTTTCTTATTTTAATTAGAGTTAGGTAGCAAAAAAGCGGCACAAATATTTTCTGATAGTTATAAAATACTATGTATGCTTCATTTTCACAAAAGGTATCATTTTTTAGTAATGTAATACGTGATCGTGAGTACTGCGCCATATAAAATTGAATAATTACAAAATATTCGCTCTCGTATCAATTAGCTTGCTCATGCACTGTAAATTGAAATGTGATGTATATATGTATATACCAATATACATGTAATAAACTTTGAATTTTTAAAGCTAGATTACATATCAACATCCAAAGCGTTCTTTGGCTTGATTAGTAATCAAATTCAGAAAATATTTAAAATATGTAAATTACCCTGAGAAAGATATTTGTTGACTTTGCTGTTTACACAATAAACAAAACAAAATCACTCTGACAGAATTATCGGTGCTAAATTTAGCGATCATGAACTCGTGGGAGAGGCATAAACGTGTCGATATTTTTATTAATTTGGAATATTATTATTATAATATAATGTAAATACAAATTTTCGAATGAATTCTTTTATTATTTTTCAATATCAACACAGTTTTCCTTAACTAATTTTCTCAACACACGCAAACAGCCTACAAACCTTTGCCATTCCAGGATCTTTATTCCTTTCCATACTATTAGGATTCCTCTACAAGTTTCCCATCGCCCTCTTTCTCATCTGCTTCTGTTCATCGTTGGGCGCCACACTTTGCTACAGCCTTTCGAATTTGGTTGGTCGTCGCCTGATACGCCACTTCTGGCCGAAGAAGACAAACGAATGGTCCAAACATGTGGAGAAACATCGCGATAGCCTCTTCAACTATATGCTCTTCCTGCGCATGACACCTATCTTGCCGAATTGGTTCATCAACCTGGCATCGCCGGTAATCGGTGTGCCCGTGTACACGTTCGCCTTGGGCACCTTCTTTGGCGTCGCACCACCGTCTATTGTTGCCATACAGGCCGGCAAGACATTGCAGAAGATGAGTAGCTCCAGCGACGCTTTCTCCTGGACATCGATGGGATTGTTGTCGATATGTGCACTGATCTCACTGCTGCCGGGATTGCTGAAGAACAAGCTGAAAAAGAAGGTCGAATAAAGTGGCGTCTGGACACGCTAACTGTAGTAAACGGGGATTGGTTTATTGAACGACGCGGTCAATACGACTAACGGGAATGGACAATGCGTGATTTTGTGTTATTGGTTGTTTTGTCGATTAGTTTAAGTGCGTGCGTTAAGCGTTAAGAAAATTATGTAAAGCTGAAAACATAAAAACACCCAACGTAGCTGCACGTGTATGTGTGTATGTTTTATATGTTTTTGGTTTCTTTGATATTTTTTTATAGAATAGTATAAGTGCTATGTACATGCTATGAATTCACCTATAACCCACATAAGTAACGAAAAACAAATGATATGCTGCAATTTATAGCTTACTTCCTTTGAATGTAGATATGTATGTATGTATATGTATATTATTCCAATAATAATTTAAGCTGCTACAAAATATAAGTTAGTTAAATTTTAATTTATTTATTTGCAAACTCTAGCACTTACATAGCTTTGCAGTATTCAAATCAGGGTTGCAATTTTTTTTAAATCCAAAAATTAAAAATCTAATTTTACTTCTCAACATCATGGATTAAATTTTCAAATTAATTAAATTTTTAGTGCTGATGTTGGGATTAAAAATTAAAAAAACAATTTTTATTCAGTTTTTGGAGTTAATTTTTTTTTTAAATCCGTATTTGTTATAATTTTTTTTCCGTTCACGCTTTGGGATTAATTTTTTTTTATTTTTCAATGCGGTATTTGGAATTAAATCAACATTTTTAATTCAATTATTTTTTTAAATGTATTATTTGCAACCCTGATTTAAATTATTATTATGTTTTTCAAAATGATTTTATGAATTGCTCTAGACTAGTTGTAATATTCCATATTTGCTATGCTTAAATTATCTTTCCAATATTTCACCTTATTTTGCACTAGTAAATGTAAAAATATAAAAGACATTCTCAAAAGTGTGTCCACAAGTGAAATGAAATTCCTAAATACAAAATTTTTATTAAATTTAAGTGTCAATATAACTTATTAAGCCCCTCAGCATGCAATATGTGTAAATGTTAGTAGATAATTAAACAAAAATTGGTCATAGAACTCCTTTAAAATTGCCATAAATGCATAAACGGAGTGTAGATCGAGCGTAAATTTTTTCGATAAAGATTTCATCACTTCCAAAAATGTACTAGAGGCCGGAAATGATTATTCTATACTATTTTTAATCATTGTTGCATTAAAATGGTATAAGTGATTTGATATTGTATTAAAAACACCATAATACGAGTATGTGTAATATTTTATAGTATATAGTGCAAATTATTCCACAAAATAAAATATAATTTCGAAAAAGCATAATGTTCCCGAATTTAATTTATTTGTTTTAAAATTTTTTTCTTCGGCAGAAATTTCAATTAATGGTAAAATACTTGAAATAATATTAATTGTTTAATCTTTTGTTATTTGTATATCGCAAATTTATATTTTTTTGAATTCCTGTGAAAAAGTGCATCAGAATTTCGATAAATGCTCAAATATAGCCTGAATATATAGGCTGAAAGTCCTCTAACTATTTATTTGGACAATCATAACCTAAAATTTGGTAATCGTACTTTGAAATATGACTCCTGGGCTTGTATTTTTATCTTAATACATATATTTTTTATTAATTCTTTTCAGAAAATCCATCATCGACATGAACTTGGATAAGTGCTGAAATATTGGTGTGTTGACTGAAAAGAATGCATCTTATTACAGTTCTATTATTTAGACAATCATAACCTAACATTTGACAATCGTAGTTTCGTATATGTACATCTGATATGTATAGTAAACCAAAGAATTCAAAATTTTGCATAAAAAATATGTTGCTTTTATTTACTTTCAACTTAAAATAATAAGTATAGTATTCATTGTATCTATGGTTCAATAAAAATAATACATACATATATAGTGCGACTCAGTTAAATGAAATAAGGAAGATATAATATATTTTTTGTTTTGTTTTTACGATTTTGTATGTTGGCGCTAAAGGTCAAAGTTGGTTGTTCAATTACATTTTTTACTTAATGTGGAATGTGCATTTTCCATTTCTACAATTGATTTTGAGATCTCTGCAAAGCATATTCCTATCAAAAGTATACAGTCATAATTAAATTTCTCTCATACAAGCGCAAAGGCCAACATACTCTTTGGAAATTTTACTTATATAAGTGCTAGTATGAATCCATGCATGTTAAATTAATATAATAAATAATATAAAATATATTTTAGGTGATGAGATAATTGTTGATTTTTTGTTTTGTTTTGTTTTTGTATATAAATTAGCTTTTTTATGTGAGCATTTTAAGAAATGACCAGTTGCTGCTTTAAGCTGCCGAGGAAACTTTTATCTGGCATTTGTAGTCTTCGTTCCGTTTGTGTGATGCCGATGTCGGTAATGCAGTTACAATAGTTTATTGGACCTTTTCGGCCCAATAGGCATATGCATGCAACTATTCTGATGGCGTTAAATCCTTTTCTGGTTCATTTTCATTCAAAATCTGCGAGAGTAAATCATGAACCGGCTCGAATGCTTTTTTCGCGCCACTATTCGTCAAATTCTTATAGTCGAACATATCGTGATGACTAATGGTGTTGTCTGTTTGCAGCAGTCCCTTATCGATGCAAACAGTTTGCACCTGATTGAGACCAATTACTTTTTCCTTAACAATTCGATTAACCGCATCGTTTTTCTCTCTCAATTTATTTGGTAGCTGACCGCGAGGCAGTAATGTCTGAAATTAAGTATAAAATTAGAAAAACGATAACACGTCTACGCTGTGCAAATAAGGTAAACATCAATTGTTTACATAAACATTGTTAAAACTTAACTTACAGGTAATACGATATAAGTGTCCGGCAACTTCGCACGTATTCTATTCACAATTTCCACTATTCCTTCCGCTATCTGCTCAGCCGTATTTTCCGTATTATTAGTGCCCACATGCAATACCACAATCTGCATATGAGTAGAGAGGGTATTTCCAATAATTATGTTATAAAAAATGTTATGATTACAGAATATCTACATCCTCACAGCTTTGATAAAGTACAAATATTAATTTTGGCTTAAATGTATCATATTTTTTTTAATATGTCCTATTTGCAGCTTCTTTATATTGTTACTCACCTTCGGTTTAACATTGTCCAGTTCACCGTTTTCCACACGCCAAAGCACATTTTCCGTTCGATCACCACGTATGCTGAAGTTAAGGCAATGCATTGGTGCAAAATATTCATTCCATGTTTCCGAATCCTGCAGTGTTTCTAGAACACAATCTCCCAGAAATATAACGTCAGGATCCTTTTCACGGCATTCCGAAATAAATCGACGATGAATGCTGTTCGAAGAATTTACAACTCAATAAGTATGTAGGGTGGATCAATTAATTGGGAAACTAATTAACATACCAAATCCAGCGTTCGTCGCCATCTACGTCCGGGCGTTGGGTGGGCACAGCACAGGGGTTCATTCTTTTTATTTTTTGGTTTTTGCTAAGGAAATAATTTCCACACTATCTAAATATACTTAAAATTATACGGAAAAAACGTATAAGGTTTTTCGTAAATTTTGTTTCTTTCTTTAAGATTTTCCGGCAATTAATATTTTAATAAATTTACAAAAAAGAAATTCGGCAGACTAGTCTGACGTTTATCTAATGCTTCTTTTCTTTTTACTAACCATTCACAATAGTGTTTCTGTGTACTTTTTATGAAAAGCTTTAGTTTAGGGGCCTGCTAAAGACATTTTAATGGAAATAAAAAATAAATGTCGATTTTGTAACTTAGTAATTAACCGTGTCGCAAAAGAAACGTTTATTTCAAATCGCAACACAACAACGCACATCAGACTTCACTTTTACTTGATTTTCAGGTATTGTATTACGTTACGTACACGTAACAATACTGTTACAACGAAGAAACGGAAGTTTTAACCCATGAAGGATAAAAAAAATACCAAATTTTATAATTTAATAAATATATTTGTATTTAAATTAATGTAGCCAATTCATGCTTGTGAATACGTACATTTTCTAAGCTAGTTTATGCAAGTGGTGGTAAAAATTACACATCCATAAACATTTAAGAGTTCTTGCAAAATAATTGCCGTATTAATCCGTTCATGCGAAATCAGTTAGTGAAAAGGATTCGTCTGCAATTCAGTTGCTACTCTGCGAACTGCTATAGCCCATATATGCCTGGTTGCCATGTTCGTTAATTGATTCGGTTTCCATTACGTGTTCTCCACGACTATCCCCAGTGTCTTGATATAACTCATATTCATTACACGCCATCTTACGCAATTCTTCTTCCGTATGCGACTGCTTATGCACACCCAGATCTTCAATTGAAAAGAAGCCACGACTACAGGTGTTACATATATGGGGTTTATCACTTTGGTGACGCTTTTCATGATCAATTAGATTTTTTCTAGTTATAAAACGTTGCGAACAAAATGAGCAGACATGTGTACGCAAGTTCTTATCATGACTTTTCATATGTGATTTGAGGCCTTCCACTTGGGCGTACCGCTTGTGACAGAGTTCACAATTGAACGGACGTTCGCCAGTGTGTAGACGTTCATGGCATACTTGCGAATTACGTGTGCCAAAACGTTTGGGACAAAAACTGCATGGAAAGCGTCGTTGGCCCTCGTGTACGACACGCACATGGCGAGATATAGCATTTTTATGGTTGAATTCCTGCGGACAAATGCTGCACTTGAATTTCTCCAGATTCGGTTTATGTATACGCATATGCGTTAATAACTCCGTGCGCGTTACTTTGGCAACGCCACATACTTTACAAACGTGATCCTTGATTTGGGCATGTCGTTTCAAATGTTCGGAGAGTGCACGTTTTGAGCTGTATGTCTTGAAACAGTGTTGGCAGATATGATTTATCTCTACTTCTTCATTCAGTTGGGATTGGTGAAGTTCTAACATATCTTTTAGGCCATATGAAAACGTAGCTGCATTGAAATATAAATGCAATCAATCGACTTATTTTTATATACGATTTCAGTAAAATATTTAATTTACCTGTATGTACGACTTGTCGATGAGTCTCCAAGGTATTGCTCAACTTAAAAACGGCATCGCAGCCATTTAAACCACATATAAATCGTTGTTTGATTAAGTGCTTAGATTGAATATGCGTATGTAGATGTTCGTAGCGTGTAAAGTCCTTTTGACATTCCAAACAAAGAAACGGCTTCTCAAATCCTTCATGCACAGCACGAATGTGAGCGTCCAGGTATACTTTTTTATAGACTTGTTTATCACAACGAGGACACTTTAATGACTTTTTGTTGCGATCGCGTTTACGGGAGGATGCACTAAGCCTTTGTCTTCCTCCTACAGTTATTGGTGAGTTATTAAGAGACATACTGGACGTATTGGCCGCACCATTTCTCAATGCATGTTCCTCATCATCTGCATCATCGCTAACTGAGTTATCTGCTGCGCTCAGGGCATTACGTTCATAGAATAGGGAATTATCTTCCTCGTATTCCGAATCAATTTCATGCTTTACAACAACATTCGATGAATTTTCCGAATTATCATCATTTGGTAAGATAGTTTCACACTCTGACTTATAATAGTTTTCCGGTTCTGTTTTAATTGGTCGTTCCATCAATGGGGCTAGTTCTGGTAAAAGCTAAATTAAAAATAATAATATAAATACTTCTACTTGTAAAAATTGTACAAACAAAACTATAGTTTTCTGTTAAAATAACTTTCATGAAAGAACTTAATATTCATACGCATAAAAGACCATCTATTCTTACCAACTGATCATCATCATCATCATTGAATTGGTAGCTTCTTTCCCTTACTACAGTCTCCGTTTTTATCTCTTTAGTAATTTCAATTGTTTGAAACGTTGGTGATTCAGCAGAAGGTTTGGACATTTCATCATCCAAACTATTAACAATTTTGTATAATACTTCCGCAGAATTAATGGCCAAGTTTCGAAACTCTTGGAAATCAATCATTTTTTCATAGCATAGTTGACAGAGACTTCGTGGGTAAACATCTTCATCGCTATCCTCCGATATTTCCAAGGAAGTAAATAACATGAATAATTTTTGCAATTGCGGTAGCAAACTAAGATTATAACTATGATTTGTTTCAGAATCATTTTCGTTATCTCCTTGATTAACCTTAACCTTCAGCTGTTGAAAACTAGTAGGCGTATCCTCCTTCTCACGTCTGCGACGTTTTTGTAAACTGCTTAAGCAGGTTCGACAAAATTCTTGCAAATTATTGCGCGTAAGTTGATTATTCATTATTTCACTGCTTCACAATTACTATATTTTATAATTATTTTTCACAAAATTCACAATTTGTCAATATCAAAACTATAATCGATTTTCTATGAAATTTTCTTGAGCGTTGATTATTTTGACATTTCCTGAGTAAAACAGTGTTGTGACATCATTGCATCAGCTGCTAATAATAAGTTGTTTTAAACCAGTTTACTTATTTTTTTTTTTTCAATTTGTAACATAATTTGCTTTAATATATAAATAGTCCAAAATTCTATATTCTGCAAATGTCAGTTTAAATACACCTAGATATTTTTCAATTATTTTTTTAAAATGTGTAAAAAGTTGCTATGAAATGAAAGTAAAATACAAACATGGAGCAGGGTTGCAAAGTAATTGACAGGATTACAACTAAAAGCAGCTGTACGTAAACAAATCATTTTCTTCATAATCTGTTCTTAATTTGGTTTGGAAGCAATTCACTATGTTAGTTAAATAATTACATTCAATTTATTTACAAAGATGTAAAAAATTATAATATTCATAACAATATATTAAAAACCAACATTTTTAGAGCAGCTTGGTAATTCTAAATCCGTCTCTACTTCTTTTGCTGACTCCACTATTGTTTCAAAAGGTTGTTCTGTGACCGAGGGAATTATAGCTTTCAGTGTCAATCTCTTTTTATGCATTTTCATGTGCGCTCGAAGTGCTACAATCTGTATAAAACGTTTGCCACATAATTCGCAACCATGAGGTTTTTCACCAGTGTGCCTCATTTCGTGGTGTTTCAAAGTATCTTGTTTGCCAAAACTGAGATCACAGAATCTACATGTAAAGGGTCGGATTCCCTTATGTACAATACGATCATGCATGCCAAGATTCCCTGAACTGTTGAAGACACTTGGGCATTTTGGACAGGGCCATTGTTTTTCTTTTGTGTGGTAATTAATGTGTGCGCGCAGTTCATTTTGGGTAGTTTTTTTCATGCCGCAATAAGTACAAATATAATTTTTAATGCCGGAATGTCGCAATTGATGATCCTTATAAGTTCGTTTAGAACGATATCTTTTACCACATTCTTCACATTTAAAAGGGTAATCTTCTTCAGGTGCGTGTTTATAGCGATGCTCTTTGAGTGTGGTTACATTTCTAAAAGTTCTTCCACAATCCTCACAGACATATCGTTTAGGTTCACGACTTTCATAAGGAACTGCTGTATGTTTAAGACGATAGTGGTTTTTATACGTATTTTCGCGCTTGAATATTTTACCGCAACCCTCAAACGAGCAGATATATTGCAGTGTCACAGGTCCGTGATCTTCACGTACATGGGCACGGAAATGAGCCGCTCTATTAAAGCTGCGATTGCATTCATTGCACATATATGGCTTTAGGCCTTGATGTGTACGTAAGTGGGCTTCATAATTTTCCCAAGTCACACAACGTCGAGGACATTGCTCACATTGAAATTTCACTTCAGAAAAATTGTTTCTACTTTTTTTAACGGGTGGCATTCTTAACGAACTATCTCCGCTTTTTGCAGGTTTCTTCGTTTTATTATGAGGAAATATTTTATGCTTTATAATTCTGGTTTTGTTGGTGTCCCCTGTTGTTGTTGATAAACTTAGGGAATATTCACCATTTCCACTACCTAGTTTGCCACAATTGTCTTCGAATTCATTGTGTTGCGCATCTGTAGTTTGAATAGAAGTATCTACGTATTGAAATCTTTCATCATTTGGTTCTACGTTTGTAGCTCTCGAAAATTTGAAATCATCCAATGTATCTTCATCGTCTGATGTAGTCTTTCGGTCTCCTTTAATATCACTTATATCTATCTCTATTTCTTCAACAACTTCATCAAATATTTCCTCTTTAAAATCTTTACTCATAGCACTGTGTGTACCGCCAGGGTCTTGAAGAATTTTTACTACCTGCCAAATGAATGGAACAACTATTCATATACTTAGATATCATAATTGCTTTACATACCGTATTTTCTATACAATTTTGAAGCTTTTCACGACTTCTTGTTGAGTAGGTATATCCATTAAAAACTTCAATATCAGATATTCCCACACTATTATCTTGTTGGTCTTCACTACCTTGACCACTATCCAGCAACCTTTCATCTTCGAAAGTTGTAGTCGAATCTTTATACTCTTTTAAAATATTGTTTAAAAAGAGATGTGACTGAATAATTTTATCACGGAAATCATTAAAGGACTGTAATTTTTTATGACATTTATAGCATATGAATTGCGGGAGATCGTCAAAGTCTTCTGTTGGCGTTGAATTGCACGATAGTAAAAGTTTTTCGATATCTTCATTCTCATAAATGCTATATTTTTCACCCAATAGCGATGACTTGTCTCCCAGTTCATCAAGGCACGTCCGACAGAATGATTGCATATTTTCATGCGTTATTTCACTCATTTTGTCAAACAATTTTTAAAGTAATAATTTTTTACAAAAAAAAAAATAAATATTCCCAATAACAATATATGAAATTAAATAAGAATTTCGTCCTATTGTTTATAAAATTGCCGAAGAATAAAAAAATACAAATTATTTTGACAGCTAACATATTTTGTACGGTTGCATTCCACACTGTGCTGTAGTGCCAGATTGTCTGAACAAATAATTTACAAACACATATTGACAAAAAAAAAAAAAAAAATAAATAAATAAAACAAAATTAAATGAGTATTTAATGAGATGAAATGTTTATTAAGCAAATAAGCTGTATGAAGGTATATAAATCATTTAAATTTTTAATGTTAATACTCAAATTGTTGTCAAACATATATAAAGAGTTTCCTACGAGGAATTCGAAATACTGATAATTGGCACATAAGAAACAGACATTTTGTAAACAACCATTTGAATACATATACGCTGTGTTTCCGTGGACAACCGCTATTTCCGTTAATTCTACCAAAGGTGACAGTTTACCGACGTATTCATTAAAAATGGCAGTTTCGCAAAAGAAAATAGCAAATATTACATTTAACTATTTTGAGAAGGGAAAAAACATAGCTACGAGGTTTGGAAAAAATTATACGCTTCATTTTAGGTCGGTATCAGGGATATTGTTATCAGATTCCAATTCTGACATTCGTCTGCCGTTAAATCAGACGTTAAATCGTCATTCAGGAACAAAAAGCAAAGGGTATTCTAACCTGAATACCTATAACCAGCCCCTGCCTTGCGATAACTATAGTCAACTGCCATATCGCAATAAAAAACGACGAAGAATAATGTTCGAGTAAAATTATATTATTTTATCAGCTTCGCATAAAGCGTAAAGCGTAAATTCTTATGTGCGAAAACAGCTCCAGGAGGCACCTGATTTACCGAATCATCACAAAGTAGTTTTCGAATTATGTTTAGAAAGTTGGGGTTCCAAACTGAAAACTTGTTTCCATATATTGACTGCCACCACCGAACCTCAAAACTAAATTAGGTTCAACCGTTCCCACGACACTCGGGTTTAGGTATCCGGCCAAGGACTGTGAACTCGGCAGAATTCTGCCGCTACAACAACAACAACTAAATTAAGTTCAATAAGCATGCATATAATGTGACTTCAGCGAAAATGTATTCTTTTCATAATCACGATTAACAGTACAGTAACATTACCAACCCCAACCACAACAGTGATACTTCGATCTGCTTAATCCTCCCGGTAAGTGAAATTAAATGAAAACACGTTTCATATGGGTTTTTAATTGTATATATTTATGTATATTTACTATTAATTTGTAATATAATAGGGTATTCATAAAAACACGTAAATTGATATAATAAATGTAGCCTTATAATATTTTACAAGTACAATTTGCCATAAAATGTTTGTTTTTGTTTTAAATTAACGACATAAATTGTGTCAAATGCTCTATTTTTAATTTATCCGATTTTTTCAATTGCATTTGTTTCATATTTTACAAGCTTAAGATAAAAGTGACAAATATTCCAATGTGTTGCAGGCTATACATGTACGTATTTCTATGAGTACCGCTAAAATATATAGTTTATTACACACTATAACTCAATTCTCTTAAGCGTTAGAATTGTTTTCATTTAGTAACTTTAAACTTATGTAACTACAAATGTACTAATATATGTACGTAATCGCATTATTATACTTTTACTAGGATTAATTAAAAAATATTTATCCAGTTATTTTTTAGCATTTACATTTAGACTTAATCTTAGTTCATTATTCCTCATTGAATTGTGATCCTTATGTGTAATTTCTCATTATATTGTAGACAATAAAACAGATAATAGATTCACATGTTCACGTTTACATATACAATTACAAACTAGTATATAGGATACTTATATTGTTTTACTGTAGGTTATAAATTTGTATGAATTCATTGTGCATAACCATATTTAATATTAATTATTATTTTACAAATTCCTTAAACTCTGTTAGCTAAATAATAATAGATCAGTTATTTGTAATGCTTAAATGTAGATATACATATGTAGATTATTTAAGTATTGTATTTATGTTTACAAATATGTTTATTCATATTCTTTATTGACATTCTTTGCCTATGTGCCAAAAATAATAAAACAAAATACAAGTTATATAATCAGTTCTCTTCTTAATTTCCAATGTATGGTAAAAAATATATTAAATTAATATTAATTTTTTTATTAAAAATTCCATACTTAATTTTGGAAAACTTTACAAAGTGAGTGAGTAAGTATGAAACTTTGTTATTTTTATGATTATTATTATATAAATACACAATTTACAAATTTTATATACAAAAATTGTGAGATAATTAAAAAAATACGATAATAATATATGTGTATAAGCACGATTTTTGGCGCACCATTGTTGTATGTTTAGACAACACAAGTACTTTTATCAAAATTTCAATAAAAGAAACCTAAATAATTGTTTATAGTATTTTTCAAGTAAAGTAAATAATTTTTTAACACTACTAAAATTTTCAATAAAATATGATTTTTTATAAACAATAATTAATCTATTTAATTAATTTTTTAACACTAATAATCAGAAAATTGTCAATAAAATGTGTTTGTAGATATTAGGATTTTTTTAAATTTACTCAATCCATTTTTTTTTTTATGAAACACTTTCAATAAAATACATTTTACAAAATTTATATATTAAGAATAAAAGAGATATTAAATTTCATTAATTTTTTATATAAAATGTTAGCCATTAGGAACTAATATAAAAATAGAAATATTTGCAATGAACTTTTTCATTAAAAAATTAGAAGTTTTTCTTGCTCATTTATGTAAAAATTTAAATTTACATCAATTTAAATTTCAGAAAATTTTTTTAAACATACATACATACATACATATGTATGTAAATACATGTATTTTAATTATTTTTTATATGCCTTCAAATACGAAATAACGTTTTTACTAAAAAAAAATGCAGAAAACTTGTGAATTCAACATTTTAGAATTTCGAAACAAAAAATCAAAAAAATTTTTTTTTCCAAGTCAGGTTCGTGTTCATCAATATGCAAACTTGATTTTACGAAATGTAAAGAAAAAAAAACATTTAACTCAAATATATATTTTTTATAAAGTCAAGTTCATGCTAAAAATAAATCTCAGAAGTAAATATGTAAAAATTATTTTTTACCACGGAATTTAAAGGAAAGAAAGACATAAAAATTAAAAGCTTCCGATTTCATTATGTCTTCTGGTACAATTTGTTTAAAAAAAAATACCATTGAAATTCAATTTAAAATTTCTTTTGAATTTTGAAACGAATTTTCAGTTTGAAAAATTCAAAGTTTAGTAATAAAAGAAAATTCTGTTCATCGTTTTAAATAATATTATGTATTCCAGCATAATTTATAGAAACAAGTAAGTAAGGAAATAAAAAATATTTCAATTCAATTTAAATCTTTTTTAAACATTTCATAATTATTTTTTAATCATGTAAAAATAAAAATATATAAAAATTTATCTATGCTTTCATATTTGTAAGTCATAAAAGAAGGAAAAAATATTGGAAATTAGAAAACTGAAACTAGAGAATTATAAGTTCAAAAAATCAAAATAGTTATTCTATATTGATCTTTATTTTTTTATTTTTATTAAAAATCAAAGAAACTGTGGAATAAAGAATGGTGCAATAAAAAAAGCGTTTTAAATTAAATTCTTAATGTTTTCTGGAGTAATTTACCAGTAGAAAAAGTAGAAAAATAAACAAAAAATTATTTTAAAATCAATTCAAAGCAAATAAATAAACATTTATTTTGAAACTCAATTAATTTCTTTTGATGTTTTATATAAAATTTGTTTAATTATGTAAAATTAAACAGAAAAAAATAGTAAAAAAAATCAAGAAAATAAAGATTTACATAACTTGTCATTATGGAATACATATATCAGTGTATATGTATGGTAAAATCATAAGGGATTAAAAAAAAAATATTTTTAATTATAAGTTTTTGTAAATTAAACCAAAAATTCTAAATATTGTTTTATAAAATTATGTTCAAATAAAACATAAAAGTCTAAGAGAAAAAAACATACAGGAATTTCCCACCAAATTTAAAAGATAAGAATATTAAATCCAAAAAGAAATTGGTAAAATTTAAATTAAAAAATAAAAGTTTATAATGTTGAAAATGAAAAAAAAAATTAATTAATTGAAATAACAAATACATAAAAATTTAAAATACAAATAAATAAAGGAAATTAAAAAAACAAATGGGGAAATAAAATTATTGTTTTTTTTTTTTTTGTTAAAAAATACCGCCGAAAAATTATGTCCAAATAGATTTTCAATGTTGAGGAAACGAGTCATAGCAAAAAAAAAAATATTGTATTGCTTTAAACTGAGATCAATATTTTTAAAAGTAAATTGGTTGTAAGGGCAAATATGTATACATATGTCTTCGTAGGTTTTCAGTATTATTTTGTATGTTAAAAAATGTAATTATTGTTTTTTAAAGGTGAATGGTTGATATTTAAAGGATAAGCATCACGAATTTAGTGGAAAGCGCAGAAGAAAATGAAAATAACTTAAACTAAAAATTAAACACAAAATTATTGGCAGAAAATTAATGAAGAACATATAATAAAATAAAATTAAAAGAGAAAAAAAAAATGCTGCTACTAAAAATATGATGCAAATCCTTTAAATAATAGTCTATATATTTTAAAACTCATTAGCTAAAAATAAGTACAACTGTATTTATTTTGAATTGTGCTTCACTTACTAATTACCTTTCCTCGCCAGTATACTAATATATCTATAAATATATGTATATACATACATATATTATTCTTTGGACTCGGGAATATTATAAGCAGCGTTCCTATTCGTGATCGATGATCTCAAAGTCACTTTCGGAGGAGCGGTCTTCCTCCTTGACTTTGCTTTTGCTAATGTTGATGGTAGCTACATTTTTGTTTCCTAGCCCCATTAAGCCGCTGACAAGGCTAGGCAGTAGCTTGCTGCCACTTTCAAGTAGTGCTTGAGCTGATGTTGTGGCGACTAAGGCGGCAACAACGCCATCATTTGTGGCGGTGTTGACTGGCTTTGCCGAATCGGTAAAATTTAAACCTTTCGACAAATTCTCCTCCGATGACGATGAGGAGTCAGACTTAAAGTGACACTTCTCAAAGCGTATATTACTGGCAATTGTGCGCGGATCTGCATTTAGTTCATCAACATTGATGACCGGCATTAGATCATCGTCATCATCTGTGGAGTTTTCATTCAACTCCGGTATGGAGTCGGGTATTAAAAGCTCTGATGGTATATCATCACTTCCATCACTAGCGTCATCATCAACTTTATCATCGATGTCCTCTGTTTTTAACGAGTACGACGCTTGGTCGCTGGCACGTGCCAATAGCACAAGATTATTTGAGCTTGTGTCTGGCAAAAATTCATCATCCGTTTCGGACTCACTGTCCGTACCCGTCTCTGTGCAGGTACCAGTTTCGCTACCACTGTAGTCCTCATAACTGCGTCTGCCACGGCGTCCTAAAATATGAAAATATATGCATAAATATTATTGATGGGATATTTTATCATAAAAAAAACTTACGCTGTCTGTGTAAAATCTCATATTCAACCCTGTTGGCTGAAATTACTGCGATTGCCACCAAAACCAGGCTCAAAGTTAAGCCTATCACCATCGGTCCACCGACCGCAAGGAATCCTCCAGCAGCAAACAAGACTGCGCCGAACATTTTCCTATTTTCTTTTCGAAATTGGTAAATTTTTTGCAATTCAGGCGGTGGTATAATTCGAAAGTTGCAGCGCGTCTTATAAATCCAATAGAAGAATAGCGATAGAAAGAAAATGCCTAATGGACGAAGGTGTAGCCTAAATAGTTAAAAGAAATAAGGCGATATTAGTAAAATATTTACTATGTTCACAGATTAAAAAAAAAATAAATAAAAACTTATAAAGCGTAATATCTTATTAAAAAATAGCAAATATCATAATACGCAGTTGTATATGTAATACATCAGTGTATGTATGTACCAGCTGATCAAATATGACCCGGATTGGTCTATTGACACTGTATGTACAAACCGAATTATGCAAAAAATTTTCCCCAGATTGGTAAATGATTTTATGTTAGTGTTAAGTTTGAAGTCCTTATGTCAGTAAGTGTGTTTTTGACAGCTTTTTATTTACGAAAGGAACAATCCGTCTAATGATTTTTACTATGAAAAAAGTCGACAACCACTTTGCTTGAAATTTTGTCTAACTAATTTCGATAACATCGAAAATGGTAAAAAACCGGTGTTAAAAAATCATAGTGTTGACATCAGATCGTCAGATCAAGAGAGTAGAGGGTCTCAGTATCTCTTCTAGTTCGACTCAGCACATTTTGATTAATATTTTGGGTATGAAGCGTGTAAACATTAAACTCGTATCAAACGACCGGAATCTTGAATGTTTTGCTAAAACGACGTTAAGTAGAGGTCTGAGGACCCTAGAGTCATCAAACGCGTCATTACTGGTGATGCGACTTGAGTTTATGAATATGACGTCGAAACTGTGAAAAATGTTGAGAGAAAATGGCGCTACAAAAAAGAACCGATATCGAAAAAATCAAAATTTGCTAAAGTCACTGAGGTCTATTCCAGGCTTATAACAAGTGAACGGAAAATTGACTAAATGTTGTTATGCTCGCATTGGCTCAAAAAGTGTATAAATAAAGTTTTTTTTAATTAATTTTTACATGAAATATTTTTTTTTTTTTTTTTGTCAGTCCGGGTCAAATTTGATCAGATGGTATGTATGTAAAAATTGTGTACAGCAATGTATATAGAAGCATTTTTAAATGTATAATGTCTAATAAGATTTAACAAATTTAATTTTCTATCTTTTTGAAAACAAAATTAAATTTGCAATTTGTTTTTTGAAAAATAATTGTACCATAATGGTCACAATTGTCAGACGTAACTTTAATCAAAACGCATGCAACATACATACATGCATACATACATGCATACATACATACATACATACATACGTATGTACATATGTATATCCAAACATACTTATTTTTATATGTATTTGTGGTTAGTTAAGCGGCTAAGAGGTGTTCGACCTTGATACAATATGTACATACATATACATATGTATGTAAGTATTTATTTACAAAACTACAAATATCTTTAATAAATGCAATGTTTCAATTTCATCAGCATTAGACTGCTTACAATTTCCTATAATTACCAACCACTTTATATAAGTATGTATGTATGTATGTACTTTATTAGTATATAGATGGTACACACATACAAATACATACAAATATTTATAGACTTATTGCTTGCAAACAATACGGAACCAAAATAAATGATCTAACTTTGTAAGAAACACAAACAAGCACCGACTGCAGTGTCAATAACAATAACAACACAAGCGAAAACAACAGATTGCTGACAACAACAAAATTCACTTTATCGAATTATCAGCTGATTTTTGCGACGTACGAGTGAATATATTCCACACACACATATGTATGTATATACAAGTATAAACACTTCGTAAGCTGCATTCGTATACTGAGCCATAGATAGCGATGTGTGTGTGTATTTATAGACAGCTGTCTAGGCTGTTGTGTGCAGGTGAAAAACGCCACGACATTGCTCATAGCGAGTGGAATACCGCGTGAAATCATCAGCCGATAAGACAAAATTAATTGCAGACACGCACACAAACCAAAATACAACAGTACATATGTATGTATATGTGCGTATACCTACACAGATGTGTGCACATCAAGTGTGCTTACACAACGCGATATCACAACCGTTTTGTTTACAAACACAAAATGCGTTCTATTTATTGTTCTTCATTAGCTTTCATATAGTTTAAGGTAATTTTAGTTAAATTCGTTGATTTATGTTATGCGTATGATATACATATATACATACATACATATATACATATGTATGTATATGAATGTATATAGATATTCTTTAATTAAGTTTTGCAAAAAAATAGCTTTTTAGAAGACTTTTTGCTCAATAAAAACCAATAATTAATGGGCGTTGGAAAACAGAGCGGACGATACACAAGCACATCTACACATGTATCTATGTACTTGCATATGTACATATGTACATAAGTATGTCAAGAGCATGACGTCAATATTTCAACAACTTTGATCGGTCTTTGTATGTTTGTTTGTATGGCAACTATAGGCTATAGTAGTTCAATAGCGGTGGTTCCGACAAATGGGCAGTTTCTTGGCGAAAAAGGATTTTTGCGAAATTTACGATCGAAATCTCAAAAAATGAGGGACTAGTCTAACTAGTGGCTAAATCAATATCTGATAATTTTTATATGTAAATTTTATAGGGTCTTCTATGGTGCATTCTTTGTAGCAAACTTAATATGCATTGTTCAGGGTATAACAAAATTTTTTATTTTTTTAAGTGACCAAGTTTTGGAAAAATAATAATTTTTAACAACACAACAACTTAATTTGATTTTGGAAACTCACTCAAATTATTTAAAAAACCGTTACGTATTTTAAACGCAATTTTTTATAATAAAAAACTTTTAAGAGTTAACAGTTATTAACATTTTTTTAATTACGTACTGATGTACATACAAAAAATAGTATACAAGGAAAATAAAGAAAAAATTCTGAATTATAAAAAAAGTAAAAAATTTAAAAATACATACTTCAAAAATTAATAAAAGTTTTTTGACAGCTTAATTTTTAAAATTTAAATTAACCCACAAATATTATTTCCTATATTAAGTTTATATACATTTTTTTACAACTTAATTTTTAAAAAAAATTTTAACGCATTTTTCAAAAGTCTAGTTCTCATCAAACATTTCAAACATACATATGTATGTATGTACATATGTATACATATGTATATAATATTATGTGTACATACGCGTCAAATTTTGTATATATTCTTTTGAAGCAAACACGTGCGAACAGGTTTAAATACGCATTCAATAAAGTCTCACCGAACAACTTTTTAAATTTATTCAAAAATCATCACTATGACTCCAATGTTTTACGCATTTATTTGGAGCCATTAGATTAAAAATAACAAACAGCTGTTTTCCCAATGTTGAATGAACAGTTACTTTTATACTAAATGAGCTGACTGTCATCGTTGCAAGTCAGCTGACCGCACAGCTGCTACAAACGCATTTTCGAATTTTAGTTTCATTTGTATGATCTTAGCATTTCATTTACACGCTTGCAGGTTAATTGCAATGCACATTCGATTCTCATTTACACACTGTAGCCACTCACTAGCTGCGATGACGGCACATGCGCACTTACACTGGCCACCGGATGCGCAGCACGATAAAAAAGCGAAAGAAAACAACAATGAAACAAAAAGTGTTGTAATTACGCTATACTACAATGTACTATATATGAGTTACTTCCATGTGTGTAGGTACATACTATATATTCACAAGTTTTATAGTTTTTTTTTTAGAAAAATTACAACGGCGGGTATTCTCGCTGAGCAAAAGTACCAAAATTTACGATTGCCAGCGAACGACTGACTGACAAAAATCAAACAAAACTCAACTTAGGTCAATTTAAAACTTAATGTAAACAAGTTATTCTTGTTTTTGTTTGAGATTTTAATTTTGCTTAAGATAAAAAATGGTAGAAACAAATCCGTAGTTAAATATTAAGCAATTTACCATAATCTACAAATATTTGTAGAATGTATATGTATGTACATAGTATAGTTCTAATCTAAGTCGGTTTTGTATTTGTATAAGCAGGAAGCTTAGATGTACAGGTTATGTTATTTAAAAACAAAACCAGCTGTTTGCAGCGTTACTCATCAGCGCCCAGAGCGAGCGAACAGAAGAAGAGGCAAAGAAGTAAGCTCGGCTGTCAGTGGTCAGTGTTAGTTGGCGTGGGATACTTTTCTAATATACTTAATTACCAACATTACAAAATAAGTTATTTCTTCATTTCTTCAGGATTTAATATAAAAGGGTTCCTCAATGACAGTCTCTTCAAAGCCTAGAATATTGAAAAAAGCTTACGGTGTTTCAGTTTTATCAAAAACACAAGGCTACGGAGTGATATAAAGCCTTCAAAGACGGCCGAGTGATCGTTGAAGGCATGTCTCGTTCCGGACGACCATCGACCTTTTCAATCGATGAAAATATTAAACAAGGTGAAGGAAGCGGGTGCTTAAAAATCGTTAGGCAAGTGTTAGAGAGATGGAAAGAGAGCTCGACATCCCTCGCTAGTCCGTTCGAATGATTTTGGTGGATATTTTGGGTATGAAACACATTCTTGCTCAACCCGTCCCGATAAATTATACTACCCGGCTGAATTTTTTTTCAAAAAAAAAAGTACCGTAAATAGATCTCTTTGGACATGCTTCATCGTGCGAAACCGATCCCACATTCATGGAGAGCATTATAACTGACGATGAGACACGTGTCGAAACCAAAAAAAACCACGCCAAGCCCGCTCAAAAACCGAGGTGATGCACATTTTTTCGATATTCGTCGAAGGACATGCGGTTATAAGGAGTATAAGGAGGAATATAAGGAGGAGACTATTTGGTCGTATTGAAGCGTTTGCGTGAGAACATCTGTCGAAAACGGCCGGAATTAGGGAAGAACAATTTATGTATTTTACACGATGAAATGCACCATCGCATCGAGCCACGATTGTGACCGAATTAAAAGCCAAACATGCAATTCATACTATCGATCAACCACCGTATTCACCAGGTTTGGCTCAGTGTGATTTTATCGTGTTCCCTAATCTGAAATTACCGCTCCGTGGAGACCGTTTTCAGTCGATTGAAGAGATAAAACAAAATCCGCTGAAGGATCTGAAATCCATTCTAAAAAGTGCTTATGAAAAGTGTTTTTCAAAGGCTAGAAAAAATCGTGTAAGTGTTTTACATCTTGCTTCCGAATACTTTTCGTCACTACCAAACCAAAACTTCATTCAGTTTTTTTCAAATAAAAGTTCTTTAACTTTAGCACCCTATATACATACCTGCATATATGTATATATACCTACTTATGTAAATATATGTATATTTGGAGTACTACGCACAAAAAAAAAAAACAATAAAAATGAAAACAAATAACAAAATAAACTTATAAATGTTTACTATAATAGCAAAAACACCGTTAAAACAGAATTATGCTATAAACAAAGTCCAAATAGCGAGTTGAAGGTCGCTAAGAATGATGAACTCGAAATTTGTTACTATTAACACTGGCTAACTGGAACTTTAATGAAATTAGCAAAAAACAAAAATAATAATAGGCAAGCATTAGCAGTGCCAAAAGACTAATTTCAAAAGCAAAGAAAAGAAATGAAAGAATTTTATTTGCATACAAAGGCAGTACTTATATATGTATGTATGTAGATTCTATGAAAAAAGTATAGTATTTTCCATATACTTATAAATGTATTTAAAACACAAATGGCAAGTAGTGGTATGTATGCCTAGAAAAAAAGACAAAATACTAGGAACTCACAAGTTGCTTTGAGGTACGTCTTGGATTGATGAAAGGGGGCGCACACACTAATGCTGATTGTTAACGTAATTTATGCGCTAATTAAGTAATTTAAACAGGTAATTGATTAACTGGCATTTAAGTTATGTCTGCAACACAAAGACAAAGCAAATGCAAAGCGAAAACAGAGATAAGTTTCCTTAACAGTAATATTAACTGAAGTGAGCAACAAAATGACACAAAACGTGTAGTCTATTTAAGCTTAAAATTCAAACAAAATTTTCAATTAAATTGCGAATCAATTAAATTAATACAAACAGTAAACTCTTCTTTAGTTCAAAAGCAAAAATCCCTAAGGCCACTATTTTAGTACTTTAGAACTCTGGAAACCCCAATTATCTCAGCTTCACGTTCGTTACTGTGTGCAGCTGCAACGCCTACTGTGTACACATGCTCACCTTCGGCAAGATAAAAAGCATGCGGAATGGGAAAACAACATTTTATTTATTCTTCTTCGTGTTTCGTCAATGTGGAATTGAATAGAGTCACGTTTTTTTAATTGTGAAGAATGTGCGCTTTGCTCAGTAAGCCTCACAGGTTAGCGATACATTTGCGAGTGTTTATAGTAATTAATGTAAGCGATAAGTATATAGATAGGTATTATTATATATCAATATGTACATATCTACAAAAACAATATACATACATATATTGCACAATAAATGGTCTATTGTGAGAATACTCGCTTTTGTGGGAAATAATATGATGCCCCCTAACTTTACATGGGAACACACGCAAGTGTTCATTTGTATAGCAAATAGAAAGAGGAAGCGTTTTTAACGCGTTTGGTAAATAATTAGTAGTGAAATATTTTTTTAGTTTTGTAGGTGACGAAAAAGTGGAATTGAGGAGAAAATTGGTGCAATATTTTTAATGAAGTTAGCTGTTCATACGGCCATTGCGATAACTCTTTACAGAATCATCTAAAAAATACGTGTTTTAGTTAAAATCTTAACCTCAAACTTGGACGAAGAAAAAAACAATAAAAATTTGATTTTTGGCAGACATTATTATAAAAATAGATCGATTGATTAGCTATCTAGAAATCTTGAAACCGACTTCAAAACCACAGTTTCGAGAAAAACACGTTCAAAGACGGCGCACTTAGCCTAGCTAGCCTCGAGCGCACAAGTTCTCATCTCCGAAACAATTACTTGGATCAACTTAAAAATTTAGAACAATATTCTAAAATCCCCTAAACCCATGTAACCCTTTAAGGAAGTCTTCTTCGTCACAAACATAAGTATTTGAGTGGTACCAAGTGACACCTCTAAATGATGGTAACTATGAAAACCTAAAGAAACAGTGCTTGAAAATCGTCTTTTTAGCATAAGATCATTTCATTAGAAAAGCAAATCTAGTATCTTTTGCCGTCGGTTAGAGATCGCAAAGAGATTTTTAAGAACTTAGCTGAGAAGTCTACAATAACTTGCGCATTATTGCTGGTGCTGACCAAAAATCTGGCCAATGGCGCTACAAAAAGGTGCCTAAACCAAAAAAATAGAATTCGCTGAAGGCACTGAAAGCCATCCCAGCCAGGCTTATAAGAAGTGAAGCCGATAATAAAGTTTTGTATTAAAATACGTGAAAATGTATTTTGCGTTCAGTCCGAGTCAATTTTGATGAAATGTCATGTCAGTTTCAGCACATAAACTAGACATTTTCCTTTCTATTATAATTATTATTTCTTAAAATATTTCATTGTAGTAAGTTGTAAATAACGGAATGAGATAATAATAAACAGATATAATTATTATGTAGGCGCGAGTCTCCTCGCATTTGTATGGCAATAATACGTCACTTCTGCCAGTAAATACAATACACAATATTTTTAAAAATTACGACCTTCATACATTCTCGTACAAACATAGTTACATTTTGTTACCTAATTTGTATTTAATAAAAAAAAAATTGATAAACTATTATTTATTTTCTAGCTTACTGTTTATTGAAAGGTGTCTATGATAACGATAACAAAGTCAAGAGTCTATAGCAAGTGAAAGCTCTTACTTATGTAAGTGCAGAATTTTTATTATTAATGTCTGACTAAATTATTTCAATTAAGTGCTCTCCTCAAAGTGAGTGAGATCCTGAAAACCATCTAAAGACTTGCCAACTTTACATCTATGAATCTGACCCACATAATTTCTATTAAAAACTAGTAGCTTAAGCTAATATATTTTCGTTTTTTACTCATAAAAAATAAGGGGTCTACGTAATTCGCAATAAGAGGCACGTTTCCGTTGTTATCATCTTCTTTACCGGCGTAGAACTCGTTTATGCAGTTATAGGCGTTGTTATCAGCAATAAGTAAAAGTAACTACATAGTTGCTGTCATATATGTATGTATGTATGTAAGTTTGTTTTGTCAATATTAAGTTATGTATGTACATAAGTGTTTGTATAATACAAGTATATGTATGTAAATACGCATGAGGTGTTCCGCTTCAATTTCAATGTGCGATAAGAGCAAGAAGTGCTTATCAAACATATTTGTATTTGCACTAAAAATACAGTGCTGTGCAGCGAATTGGAAATGTAAACAAACTGGCTGAGAGAGCAATAGCATATGGTGAGGGCATACATATATTATATGTATTAAGTAACTACTTGTATGTACTATAGGCCTTAATTCCACATGCTCCATTAGTCAGTTAGAAAAAATAAAAACTTAAGATATGCGAAAAATTGAGTAACTGCAAACTCTTTAGTTTCGAAGATTTCACCAAAATTTGAAAAGTGGCTAAACGAACAAGCAATTGGTATAAATATAATAAATTCCCATACTCAAAGCTATAAAAATTTAATGGAATATCTTAATATAGTATGTATATACACTCTACAACAAATTCAACTTGAAAACTAAACATGTGATATATAGTACATATACAAGTATTTTGAGAGAGGGAGAGTAAAAGAAGTAGCTCCGAGAAAAATGCGAATGTCACGCCACTTATATTTGCCGCAACGCTGCCAATAAACTTTACATCACTGTAAGTGGCTGAGTCAAAATATGATACAATATGTATGTATGTATGCTAATTATGTATTTATATTCATTTGACAGAAACATTTATTTGCTTTTCTAGCAGCGAATGTAAATAGAGAGATAAGAAAAATAAATATGTACATCATAGTATATCTGTTGTGCTTTCTTTACAGCAATTCATTTGCGAGAGAATAAAAAATATATATGTATATAAGTATATACATATATATATATATGATTGCATATCCGCAGGTATGCAAGCTAACTGTATTACATGGCTTTTTCATTGCCTGAGAAAAATTCAAAAATTATGTGAATAAATTAGTACTCTCGTGAGCGCCAAAAGAACACTCGCTTGGATAAAAAAAAAATACTTTTTAAGAGTTTTAGGGGTATCCTGGGGTAAAAAACACCCTTTTACAACAATTTTCTAATATAAAAAAACATGTATTTTATTAAGTGGAATTTTTTATTGTTACAAACATACACTATTAACAAAGAAATTCTGAATTTTTCGGAAAAAAATATTTTGAATGCCATTTCCGGTGACACCTTGGGAAAAAGATGCGCCCAAATTGGCAGGATAACTCCTTACATGATCGGATGAATATCATCAATAGTTGTAATCGAAAAAAATCCTTCGTCTAAGTCGTTGAGAATTGTATCATCAAGACCTGTGTAAAATCTCATGAAGATCGGTTAAGTAGTTCTCGACAATTCTTGCCAACCGACTTCAAAAACCAAGTTTCCAGAAAAACACGTTTAAAGCCGGCGCACTTAGCCCAGCTAATTCAGAAAATTAAACGTAATGAATGTTACTAAAATTTCATGGAATTCTACACAAAATATTTCAAAACACCAGCGAAAAAAACAGAATAATAAACATATCAGATTGGAGAGACATAACTAGATCGGAAGCAACTTTAAAAAATAAAGATAAAACCTCTAAGAAATTATATAAAATAAAAGCGGTGAATATCTGTGTTCTACAACCTACTTGTCAGCATGTCTTCAAATCCGATAAGAGACAAAACAAGTTTATTATATTTATACCCTGAATAGGGTATTATTAAGTTATATTCAGTTTAGCACGATGTTTGTAGCAACCACCGGAAAATTCGAACGTATGTATGTATATCGATGTGAAATTTTGCACACGTCCTTTTCTCCTCAAAAAGCTGCTGAGTTGTCGGAAACCCTGATATAGGAAAACTGTGGAATGTATGTAGCCGTCATACAAATTAAACGTTCAAATTCAATTTGTTGTATGGAAAACTTATTATTTGACGAGAAAGCTTCACAAGTTTTGGCATAGATCACAATCCTATCCAATGCTACAATCGTCCAAAAAATCGTTCAGATCGGAACATTATAATATGTAGTTGTCATACAAACCAAACGATCAAAAGCAAGATAAACATCTCTTTATACCCTTTCATGCTATAAAAATGCAATTATATAGCTTCGGTGTAACCGAAATTACCGTGTTTTCTTGCTTTCATTACAGATTGTAAAATAGGAAAACTGCCATTGTTTATCGTTTGTTTGTCATTGAACGATACGTCATGGCAAAAACAAAGTTGACAGCGCATTATCGAATATTTACTTGGCATTTTTATTTTACAACTAAAGTAAATAGTTTTTATAAAATGCATGTACTGTATACAATATAATATATACCATGTACAAAACATAGCTAACTGTGTATTTGGAATTTTCATTGAAGATAGTGGCGGATAAACGAACTCAAATTGGCGGCTACACAAATTCGTTAGGAATTTTTTAAAAATATCCAAATGACGTGTGCTCGCTTTATTTACGTAATATTAAGGTAAATACAATTTTACTATGTTACATATGTACATATGTAACTTACCTAATTAAATATACTACATACTTGTATGGGAAGGGTATATAAATGCAATCATTTATGTAATTCTAACCTCAACAAAATTGACTTTCGTAGCTGATTTTCTTGGCACCGTGCGAAATCATTGCAATTGAGCAGGAGCCAATAACATCTGTTGTGCTGCTAGTAATTAGGTGAATCGTCGTCGCGCTACACCTCATTGCATCTTAAAAGGTGATGAGCATGTGTTTAGTCAAACACCCACACACATACACACATGCAGGCATGCATGTAGTCATAGACAAGTCAAGTGATAAATATGTTTGTTGTGTGAGGATGAGCGATAAAACACTGCGCTTGCATAATTAACTGCAAATTGACTGTTTGCGGCAATTAAATTTCGGTGCCACACAAATACACATACATACATATATAGAGAAAAGACAAATTTATGCAGTGCATGTGTGGGGCTAAATATAAGGCAGACACATTGTAATGATTTTCTCCATATTTTCCTGATTAGTTGTGTAATAAGTAGCAACGGCAAACTATTAAGAGGTGTGAGAATTACATTAAATATGTATGTGAGAGTGCACACACATTTTACAAGTAATCTGTGACTTTCATTACAATGCCCTTGTCAGTATATATAGAAGGTGGAGTATATAAAAAAAAAATACATATTTTCGAACACATAACCTAAACGGGTGGTTCGGAAAAATATTGAATTTTCGATTTTTCCGAAGGTATACGAAAAAAGTCGATGTATATACTTCACAGCAGCTGTGCTTAATACATACATATATAACTGTATCCATCCCTCTTCACCCTACATATACCACCCTTATTTTTAATCCCTAAAATATTTAGTCATGTTTCCAGTAAGCCGCCTAAAACTGTATGTACGCAATAGAATTACGTTTTATACCGTCAATTTAATAAATACTTAATTCATTGCGTATAAATTAAACTCTATTTTGTCGAACACTGCCTAGCCGTTAGCAGCAAAAGTGGACTGAAAGTAGTATATACATATTATGTGCATATATACTTATATCACAATATATAATATAATTATATAGAGTGTGTAGTAAGCATTTGGTGAAGTAATATAATGTAATATTTACGTAGACTGAAGTACTTTTTTATAGATTTATACGTAATTGAAAGACATTTCTTGGTATTGAAGAATGACCTTGAATTTTATCAATATTATAATATTAATAATAATTAATTACATATTTTATGAAAGTGTTAATTACTGTCAATAAATCAAAGCAAAGCACTTAATTTTCATAATCTTTAAAAATATCATTTGTTTTAGCTCGTTGTAGTGTAGTGCTTGGGGGTGAGATACTAGCACAATGTAGAACCTACTTAGGTTCAATATATTCACACGATTCTAGGTAACCGAGTACTTTCTTAAACCAATCAAGGACTATCAACTCGGCCAATTATTCAAAAATATTTGGGAAAGACTTATTCTGAGTAAGTTCATACGTTCTTCAGCATAACTCCAAGCGTATTTCTATCTTGAAGAGTTTTCTCATAGAATCTGCTTGCCTTTCGACGTCGGCAAGAGAAGAGCTTGGCAAACACTGTATGTCTTTATGCATTTTTAACATAATTCGTGAATTCTTAACCTAGAAAATTCATCTCAAGCTAACCCAACTTACTGTCTCTCTATTCTGAGATCTTATATTCAATACACACACGAAGTTTGTAATACCCAGAAACGTCGGAAGCCCTTTTGTATTTGGAAAGGTGCCTTTATGAAATTTGGCATGGATTATTGCTGAAGGGAACAATCTTGGAACATCATATTGTTTTAGATCGGACCACTATAGCATATAGCTGGCGCCATACAAACTGACAGATCAAAGGCAAGATAAAGATCTCTTTATGCTCTTTTCGGCTGTAAGAAATACACATGTGAAGGGTATTATAGTTTCGATCAGCTGAAGTTAATATATTTCTTGTTATTCCTTTTTTTTTTAAATTCGCAGTATATTATAAATATGGACACTGTATAAAGCCATGCTCTTTTATTTAATATATCGCAGCTTTGATGCATTTTATGAGCTTACGACATTTAAGAGAGAAAAAATTCCAAACATTTAACCCATTTAAACCAAGGCGTTGTTTCTTTTAGCTGAAAATTTTAACTACAGCCATAGCAAATATATGAATACAAGTACGTATATAGGTATGTACGACTACATGTATATAAATTAATGTAAGTAATCGCGTTGTCGGCATCGAAATGTGTCAGACGACAGTAAATTGATACAAATATGCGAAATATACATACATACATATATATTTATTTTCAAGAGGCACGTCGCAAAGTAAAATTACATACATACATAGTGTATACATTTGTACATAGTATGAATATGATAATATTTTGAAAAGAAAACGACAGGGTACATTTTAGAAAAGCATCAGCTGATTTCGGCATTAAAATGCATTACAAAGAATATACATTTGAACATATGTAGGTGTTGGTCGGTCCAACACCGGGCTATATTCGGCCACCTTTCACAAAAATAACACTGCCGGTCCAAACCGGCGTGTATTCGGTTCTTTCGCGTAAAGCCTCAAAAACATAACTCTAGTCGGACCAACACCGAGGTGTTTTCAGTTCTTTTGCGAACTTATTTTCGAAAAACAACCCAGCTTGAACCAAAACCGGGGTGTAACAGTTTTTTGCGTAAAATTTGTTTTCAAAAAATAACCCTAGTCGGCACATGACCGGGGGTTTATTTTCAAAAAAAAAAAAACCTTGGTCGATCCAACACCGACCTATATTCAGATCTTTCGCGTATAACTTCATTTTGCGTGGTCGGACCAACACCGAGGGGTTTTAAGTTCTTTTGCGAACTTATTTTCGAAAAACAACCCAGCTTGAATCAAAACCGGGGTGTAATCAGTTTTTTGCGTAAAATTTGTTTTCAAAAAATTACTCTAGTCGGCACCTTTCCGACTATTTCTTTTCATAAAATAACCTTGGTCGGTCGAACACCGAGCTATTTTCGAATCTTTCGCGTAGAACTCTTTTTAGCGTTGGCGGCCTTCGGCCACCTTTCACAAAAATAACACTGCCGGTCCAAACCGGCGTGTATTCGGCTCTTTCGCGTAAAGCCTCAAAAACATAACTCTAGTCGGACCAACACCGAGGTGTTTTCAGTTCTTTTGCGAACTTATTTTCGAAAAACAACCCAGCTTGAACCAAAACCGGGGTGTAATTAGTTGTTTGCGTAAAATTTGTTTTCAAAAAATAACCCTAGTCGGCACATGACCGGGGGTTTATTTTCAAAAAATAACCTTGGTTGGTCCAACACCGAGCTATTTTCGAATCTTTCGCTTAGAACTCTCTTTAGCGTTGGCGGCCTTCGGCCACCTTTCACAAAAATAACACTGCCCGGTCCAAACCGGCGTGTATTCGGTTCTTTCGCGTAAAGCCTCAAAAACATAACTCTAGTCGGACCAACACCGAGGTGTTTTCAGTTCTTTTGCGAACTTATTTTCGAAAAACAACCCAGCTTGAACCAAAACCGGGGTGTAATCAGTTTTTTGCGTAAAATTTGTTTTCAAAAAATAACCCTAGTCGGCACATGACCGGGGGTTTATTTTCAAAAAACAACCTTGGTTGGTCCAACACCGAGCTATTTTCGAATCTTTCGCTTGGAACTCTCTTTAGCGTTGGCGGCCTTCGGCCACCTTTCACAAAAATAACACTGCCCGGTCCAAACCGGCGTGTATTCGGTTCTTTCGCGTAAAGCCTCAAAAACATAACTCTAGTCGGACCAACACCGAGGTGTTTTCAGTTCTTTTGCGAACTTATTTTCGAAAAACAACCCAGCTTGAACCAAAACCGGGGTGTAATCAGTTTTTTGCGTAAGATTTGTTTTCAGAAAATAACCCTAGTCGGCACATGACCGGGGGTTTATTTTCAAAAAAAAAAAACCTTGGTCGATCCAACACCGGCCTATATTCAGTTCTTTCGCGTATAACTTCTTTTTGCGTGGTCGGACCAACACCGAGGTGTTTTAAGTTCTTTTGTGAACTTATTTTCGAAAAACAACCCAGCTTGAACCAAAACCGGGGTGTAATCAGTTTTTTGCGTAAGATTTGTTTTCAAAAAATAACCCTAGTCGGCACATGACCGGGGGTTTATTTTCAAAAAAAAAAAAAACCTTGGTCGATCCAACACCGGCCTATATTCAGTTCTTTCGCGTATAACTTCTTTTTGCGTGGTCGGACCAACACCGAGGTGTTTTCAGTTCTTTTGCGAACTTATTTTCGAAAAACAACCCAGCTTGAACCAAAACCGGGGTGTAATCAGTTTTTTGCGTAAGATTTGTTTTCAAAAAATAACCCTAGTCGGCACATGACCGGGGGTTTATTTTCAAAAAATAACCTTGGTTGGTCCAACACCGAGCTATTTTCGAATCTTTCGCTTGGAACTCTCTTTAGCGTTGGCGGCCTTCGGCCACCTTTCACTAAAATAACACTGCCCGGTCCAAACCGGCGTGTATTCGGTTCTTTCGCGTAAAGCCTCAAAAACATAACTCTAGTCGGACCAACACCGAGGTGTTTTCAGTTCTTTTGCGAACTTATTTTCGAAAAACAACCCAGCTTGAACCAAAACCGGGGTGTAATCAGTTTTTTGCGTAAGATTTGTTTTCAGAAAATAACCCTAGTCGGCACATGACCGGGGGTTTATTTTCAAAAAAAAAAACCTTGGTCGATCCAACACCGGCCTATATTCAGTTCTTTCGCGTAGAACTCCATTATGCGTTTAACTTTAAATGCAAATATTACCAAAATCGTAAGTCAGCGGCAACAGACATTCGTATATTTAAATATTTTTTCTTAATCTGGAGGACCTCCTCTATCCGTACATACCCATGGTAAATCCGAAATCGGGAGATGCTATGCTAAAATCCAGCCAAAAGGCATTCTATAATTATACATACATACATTTATATACATATACTTTTTTCAAAGCATCTATCTACAAATTTATGAAAATATAGACATAAATATGTGTGAAAATTATGCAATAGATATGAATAACTCATTTGAGATACATTTTCTTTATTATACATATTATTTATTGAAAATGCCGGTGTAAACCAAAATATGTGCGACTATGTCTCTAACGGTAGCTACATACATACTTATGTAAGTATACTTATTTGAACGCACAAAATTCAAGCCAACAACCAACAAGTCACATGCAAGTACACTGGGCAGACGGACAGCTTTCAAATCTAGATAGACACACAATCATCTGCAACTAAAGGTGCACATTCGATATTCATATACTATATATTATATACTATATACATATGCTACATATTTATATACATTTTAATTTGTATGGCCAGCTTCTCCGCAGTGTCATTGCAAACACACCCACTCGCACTAATATACAAGCAATTCACTTTGTATGTACATGTATGTATATGCACATGTGCAATACCAGTATTTTCGTTTTCATATTGTAAAACAATTATTGGCCCCCACTTGAGTCCGTCGCAGCCAAGCGGTGGAGTCACATGTTGCTTGTCATCGCACCGGCACGCCGCTGTCGTATTTTGCCTTTGCCTCTGCCTCCTCCTTTGTTTTTGTTTTTGCCTTTATTTTTGTTTTGGTTTTTATTTATATTTTATTTAATGTTCGTTTTTATTCATTTTTTGCGGTAGCAATTTTGTTAACGATAGAACAGTTTGGGCACAACTCGTATGGGTACGGTGCATACGACGGCTTCCGACGACTTTCAGTTCTTTGACCCAAATTACGCGTTAAAATAAGATAAACCGAAAATAAAACGCACTCTTTGTCAATATCGTACGCTGCCAACCGATCTTTAGTCGACAGACATCAACAACAAGCGCCTCCACACCCCCACTTGGCAGCCAAAATTTTACAATTTTTAATGGTTGCGCGGCTACCTCCTGTCGTAGCTGCGACATGCCGACCGCCTTCTTTCGACTTTGCTGCGTTTCAAATATTCGTGTCACATATTATTTTTAAATGTACGACTTTTCCGTTGTTATTTATGTACGAGTAAGTATGTTGAGTAGCAATTTTTGTTGTAATTTCTGTGTATTAATTTTCGCTTTGTTGATCAACAGCAAATGGTCAGTGCGTCAACGTATCGCCTGCTTTTTGAACACATTAGATCGCAAATATCGTTGGCAGACAATTTCCTCCAATTATGGGTTTGTTATTATCTCGCATAAATATATATGTATGTACATATGTGGATGATACATAAATACGTATCTGTTTTGAGTATTAGGATGCAACCACATTTTATTGGAAAACCGCAAATTTTTTAATGACAATGAAATTTTGTCAATAAAACACGAAAAAATGTTAATTTCATCCTAACCTAAGACATAATATCCTTCACAGTTTCATTTTTTATAGCATAAAAGAGTATAAAAAGGCCTTTATTTTGATTTTTATCGGTTAGTTTGTATGGTGTCTATATACTATAGTAGTTCAATCTGAAGAATTTGTTGTAGAGTTGATTTAATAAAGACTTATACAATATTTTTGTATTTTGTAAATGTAAAGTTAGGTTAGGAATTGAGTGATACCGGCTGGAACTTACTCATACTAATCAATATATGTAAATGATGTGATATGTTTTAGATTTTATTGGAAGAATCAGCATGTGTTCTTTGAAACTAATGAAGAAAATTGCTGTGCTTTCAGTTTATTT
The DNA here is from genome assembly GCA_037783105.1 of Bactrocera zonata. Classification (NCBI taxonomy): domain Eukaryota; kingdom Metazoa; phylum Arthropoda; class Insecta; order Diptera; family Tephritidae; genus Bactrocera; species Bactrocera zonata. The sequence continues at coordinate 22,001 of JBAWJQ010000686.1, read as the reverse complement.
AGAAATGGAAATTGTAGCTCTCCTCTCCGTAAGGTAAAACTTTAATTACTTTAGTGTTAATTCATGTTTACTGCATCAGTCAAACACAGGGTGACACAGATAAAAAAAAATCATAAATATTAGACTTAGAAATTTTGGACTTTTTCCAAAAAAATATATATTTTAGACTAAGAAATTATTGAGTGTAAAATCCCTCAACAATGAACCCAATCAATTACCGCAAGTATACGATTGTAACAAGACTATGAAATGTATCAATGCTAAGCTCGCTCTAAAAGACCAAAATGTTGAAAACAACGTCGAGTGGAGGTTGAAAAAAGATGATTGACTTGATTGCTGAAGACCATAAATTTATCAAGGGGCCGAAACGGAAAAAAAATTGAAGGTGACCCCAACCGAATTTTATAAGAAATATGTTAAAAATTGTATTGGTCATACTTGATCAGATCAGAGATCATATTTACACCCATTATTATATTATCACTTACAAATGTGCGCCTCCTTACATACAGATGAGTGTATATATTTATTACAAATAAGCCAGTGGTTTGATTTCGAATCACTAGTTTGCTATGACCATGAATGTACCAAAAAAGTAATCAAGTAATCGCAAAAAATGTAAACGGCTATATACTATATGTACATATGTATGTATGTATTAGATGCGTGTAGAGACTACTGTATGTATGAACATTTCTTACAAGTCGCGCGCTGGTTTCAAGGTAATTAACTCGGGTTATTACTCCGTAAAGCGATGGTTGATTTGCCACACACCAAGCTATATACACATGTGTATAAAATTATTTACTACATATGTATGTATGTATGTATATAATTAAAAATGTGTTCTACAAAAAGCGCTTAGAAATTTCACAATATCACGTTAGAACGGCGGAGAAGAAAATTTGAGCATATTTGTGGGGAAAACGGCAACAAATCCAACGCTGAATATAGTAAATTAGACTAGAGAATCAGTATAAATGTACACACAAACAAGAATAATTCGTTGGAATACAAAATTAAATTTATATTGCATAGCAGTATGTTCTAATGTGCCACTAATTCTTCATTTCGCAATTAATAATACAATGTATGTTTTGATATTTTGTTCGAAAAATTAATATACTGCAAATAAAATATTTAAAAGCAAAGCAATGTGTATGTGTGTATGTACATATGCATGTGTAGGTAGGTGTAAGTGTGGGTAGCCAAAAATTTTATGAATATTAATATTTTTATAAAATTTGTGTGAATGAATGCGTGCAGTGGGGTAATTTTGTGTAATTGTAGTTGCCATAGAAATTTTTGGTAGGAATACTCACCATGACAATGCTACCAAAGATATCACAACCGCTGCGACATTCTTCAACACTAGCCTCCATGGTATGGAAATATTTGACAATTTCGCCTTTACCGCTTGCATTGTGTTTTGTATTTAGTTATTTGTTGTTTTTATATTAATTGACTTTTATACAAAAACAAAAATATGCTATTTTTGTTAGACACCACACTTTAATCGAGCACAAGTTGAGTATTTAACGTATTAAAAAATGCACAACATAATTGCAATTCTTGCCCAACACACTCTGTTCTATTTGAACTACAATGTAATATTTTTTTATTTTTTACTTTTTGGTTGTTGCAATTTATATTTATGAAGTATTGCTGCACCAAATTCGTAGCACTTCGTCGATCAGCGCGTTCTCATACAAAAATTGCTGGCCGCTGACCAAACTTGCGTTGTCACTTTCGTTTCTAGAGAGAAATTGAAAATTGTGAATGAAGCAAACTATTTGAAATAGACCGCAATACACATATGTATGTATGTAAGTACAATATATAAAAGGCTGCAAATGCAAAGCATGTATACATATATGTAAATATAATGAAAAGCGTGAGAATGAATGATGAAAACTCGAACCTTCCTTGGACCAAATTTTTGCGCAAAATTTTAACGCCAGCACAGCGCAAAAGAAAGAATTGAAACAGCGACTTTTTGGCAAAATGACGTTTTTATAAACAGAAAATGTGTATATATATATACATATACATATGTATGCACTGCAATGCACGGCACTACAAAAGCACACAAAGAGTAAACTGACGCGCGCCATATTTCAACAAAACAAGAAACCATATTTTATTCTATTTATTTATTTATTTTTTTTTTTTGAATCACATTTGCGGCTAAATCTCGTGTTTTCTTTCATGTGTGTACATATTTACAAAAATGGATTTATGTGTACTATTTCGAAAACAAGGCAAAGAATAATGCTGGCATTTTACCAAAAACGCAAAAATTTAGCATATCGTACATATTTTGTTTTGGTAAAAATTGTTTTCCATTTTTGAATATAAAGAAAAAAGCAGAAATAACAAAATGGAACTGCAGCCAAAGTATAGAAAGATAGAAGGTTATGCATAAAAATAGAGTAATAATATCAAATGGTGGTTATTATTTCAAAATTTTTAATAAAAAGTAATAATAATAATAGGTAAATCACTGTATTGGTAGTGCACAAAACGGAAATGAATTGATTTTGTAGTCAAAACCGGAAAATGCACATGTGTACTAATATATTGACATAAAACTGTACATCAATACCTCCGTTATCGGGAGGGTTCGAAAGGGACCTTATGTATTTGCAAAGTAATTATATTTTGCCTGCCAGTTTGGTACATTAATTATAGGCAGGGTTCGAAAAGGACCTCGTGTATTTGCAAAGTAAATAAAAGGTCGACCATTTTGGTAAACGATCAAGCCTGAGTGACATGCAGGTATAATGTAAGTCAGAAAATGTCCGAGTGTATTGACGATAGATCCATCAACAAGCTACCCACATACATAAAAATACGTATGTATACATATGCACGTGTATACATATATTACTCACATGCCTAAATGTATGCACATATCTACCCAAATATACTTTTAGAAAGTACTGTTTTCACGAGTAGATAAGGTCGGAGGTAGGTATATGACTTTGTGTCGATCCTAAATAGATACATACAAATGCATAACAGCATGGAAAATATCCTAATCCAACAGAAATTTTAACATATGCATGGCATACGCTTACAATTGATAGATTTCTCTGTAGAGATTTTGCCGATTACACTGCAAACAGATGTTTCTTTGTTTTTTAAATGCGGCATTTTAAATAACATTTCTATTTTCATACAAATTTATGTATAAAGATTCAAAATCTGCCTACCTTCTTGAGGGCATACCTAACTTTTGTATTTGAAAATGAGAATAATTGTGAAACAACGAAACCATGCCTTTTGCTGTAACAATAGCTAACCAGATAAGGTTTCCAAATAAGCTAGGTAACCGTTTTTGCCTAACTGATATATTGCAATTTATGTATCTACACATAGAAAGCTGATAAAATAGTTAAATTTGGAAGCGAAATAAGCAATTTTTATGTATACATCTTATATTTAATATGCGATAAGTTATACAAAATGTATCTGTACGAAATATCTGTCATGTAGATATAAGTATACCTTATGTTGTTTTATCGCCCTACCTTCCCTGTACCTGCATTTTCAGGTACACGACGCCATTATAAATATAATACAGGTATCTCACAGGGAAAAAATTGCAGCAATCCACCAACGTGGAAATAGTTTACACTGAATTCGTAAATTTTCAACGGAAACTCCTATTCGAGAACTCTTCAAAGATTAACTGACGGTAGCTACAACTTTTTGTAGTCATTTAGCTATGTCGAATTCAAAATTAACTCCATTATTTGGAATTTTTACAGCGATGTTTTTGGTATGGCGTCTTCTTTTACCTCCCGCTGTACTGGACGCACATGGCGCACAGTATAGGTGCAAGACGACGAAAAGGCTGATTTTTATATACACGAAAATATGTATGTAAACCTATATATGAATGTATTTAGAAAAGCTGTTTGGCCTTCGTTGTTGTCTGTGGTTATTGCGTCGCAGGGCCGCAAATGAAAATGTTTTCAATGTTTGATATTTATTTCTTTTTAACAGTGTATATAAGGCGTATACAAATGAATATTGATGAATGTATGTACATGGAAGTTGCGACTACAAATTTAGCATATTTTATATTGATACTGCAGCGCTTTGCAAGAAGAATATATATTTACAAATATATTATATGTATATATTAAATATATTATATGTATATATTAAATATATTAAATATATTATATGTATATATTTATATAACATTGCGCATCATGTTGTCGGAAAAGAACTGCAATATTGAATTAATAGCGGTTTGTATGGAAACTCCATAAAATGTCACGCACCGGTATAGAAATACACACGTATCTACATGCATACGCAGTAACGAGGCATAAATTAAATAAAAGTTACGTACTACCATAAATTTTATTTTTAGAAAGTATTCATTCTTAACGACATTATTGAAGTCGAAATTCAAATGCAAGTCAGTTCGCAACATACATATACATGTATAATATATAAAGTCCAGACGCGTTTGTTCCAAACATATGATTTGAATGCATGCGCAACTTGTATTACATATGTATGTATGTACATATAAATACTACTTCGTACATACATATGTATATACTTTCTTTGTTCTTAATATATGTACCTAATTATTGCACTGCTTAAAAGTTGTCGTAAGTTTTTCGTTATAACAAATTAATATGGAAATGGAATTCATTCAATTTGCGGCACATATTTATTTATACTCCTTTTTTTGCGCATTTAGCACAGGAAAAGAAACTCAATTGCGTCAAAACACAATAAATGAAAGATGATTGCCAGAGGGCGGAGGCACGAACGCGCTGCAGCCCGGGACGCGTACCGCACGATATCAGCGGCCTTCAAGGCATACCTGCGACCTTAACAATATGAAAGGCCCTATCTAAGATATTGTAACAATTTTGCAAAGTGATATGCTATTCCTAAACTATGAATTTAAGTCTTAAAAAAATAAATTTCACTCACCGTTGAATCTTCACACAAAAAAACGCACGAATAGAAGTTTTAGACGAATTTAAGTTTTTACCGCACTGTTCGAAAATCGAAGAGTAACTAAATTGACCATGGTGTTTTCGCTTGGCTTGTATCTTGTCCGTTTTTGTGTATCTTCGCATTTGCGCGATTTCTTTTGCATTTTGTTGTTATTTTCATTGTGTTTTGTTTTCCTTGCTTAGCATTTTCTCTTTTCTATTCGAATTCGCGTGAGTGGGAGAAGGAAAATTGCATCAGCCGGTGCATTACAAACAGAGTTGCATTTTCAATAAATTTAAAATTTAGTAATGCCTTCTTAACACCGATATGTGTGATATGTGCTCATGTGATATCAAGATATGTAAATGTTTTTCTTTAAATCGTTGGGTTATTAATATTAATATTCTTTTTGAGATATTTATACCATTAATGCAATGCAATCTTATTAATAATTAATAATTGAAGCTGCAACATAAAGTGAAATGCAAGGTTTATAATTACAAATAAAAACTGAAAATCTATTTTAAAATTTCATAACACGAAAACTAAGAATCAGTTAATATTTTATGGTAATGCTGTTTCCAGGTTGAAATAAATAAAATATACGACCATATGTTATGTTGAACAGCTCTCAGACTCTTATTCACAATGGTTTGTCAACCATTCTCCACGGAAGCCAAATTATTTACTAATGGCTGATTCACATAGAATTTTCGATTCGCTTTGCGTCAGACATTTGCTTTGACAGAAAAGTTCGATGTACGCAACTATATAGTATATGAGTATGTTCACGTTAAAGGTTTTCGACGCGAAGCCAAGCAAAAAGTTGGACAACTCTCATTTTTATACGTATTGCCAAGCGATAATCGCCATTTTGTCAAGAGAAAAGCACTGAAAGCGAAGCGTTCGTTGCTGCACACCCTCTGTTCTTTGTGCTGTTTCAGTATATTCAGTATATATGTACATATGTATGTACACGAGTATGTTAAAGGGTATTAGATTACATAGAGTTCATAGACAGAATTTTAAGATATAAAATGAGCGAGTCGTCTTTAGAATATAATTCCAAAATCTAACGCACATTTAGTGGCACTGTACCATTAAATCTATACCTAATGTTTCTTTAACCTAAAACAGTTCATGGAATTTCAAAAAATACTTGCAGTTGTGTTTATTGTAGCTTTTTACAGCTAAGGTATATATATTTTGGCCTATACCATTCAAAACGTTTGTAATATAGTGTAAATAAAGTTGTTTCTACATAATTTAAGAAATCATTACGTCGTCAATCTTAATCACAAATGTTATCAGCAATTATTTCAGCATTTGGATCATCCTTGTCATTCAAATGATTTTTCGTTTCTTCTAAATTAAGTTTAGGCTTAGCACCCTTCCTTTCAGGTAGCGTTTCAATAATGGCTTCAGTCCACGACTTTCCTTCCGAAACCCGCAAGAGTATTTCGAACACTGAAATTATTTGAAAATCGTTAAATATATCGTAATCACAGGTAATCAAATACCTTACCATGAAATGTACTAAGTACTGCACGTGTTTTCATATTCACGTGTTCGTTTAATGGAAGACGCGCTGTGTGTAATCCGTTGTCAATTGCTCGTTTATGACACAGACCCTTATGATGATTGTGATCCACTAAACCTCCAATTATATAGATTTTACCCTCCTCAATACTATTTAGCACAGTATCCGATTCACATGTCAGGTATATTATATTCTCTTTAGGAAAAACTTCCATGTGTGTTGTATCAAAATGATATTTCAAATGCCAATTTTCCCAGCCATCATTTCGCTTAAGACTCGTATGAATACGACCGTCAGTTTTAATACCAGTTAGGTGCAGTTGACCTGGACAAGTTGAACGACGATTTATTGTATAAATACGTAGACATTGTTTTATGCATTTCGCCACGTCGCGATCATGCATCAATTCATCGTAGTCTAAATCAATTGCAACACAAAGTTTTCCCAACTCTTGGTTATCAACCTGAGCTTGTCGTTTCTTTAGCTCTTTACGTGAAGGACCATTTCTAGTGGGTAATCCTTGAGCTTGCGCTTCAAGTCGCTTTTGCTTTTGTCTTTCACGCTCTTTCTGCCGACGAGCCTTTTTGAATACTTCATACTTTTCCAAACGCTTTTGTTTCTTCAATTGATTTTTGCTTAGAGGATTTGGAGGGGTTTCTCCAGGCCCATGCAATTTTGTTTCACATTCTACCTGTTTGTTTCTTTCAGCATCTTCAATTTTTTGCAATTTGGCTTGTGGCTCCAAAATTTCTTCGGGCATTATTGTTTTTATTTATTTTCTTACACGCTGTTGAATCAGCTGATGGCGATTTGTGGAATGTAAAACTATCAGAAATTAAACAGATATGTTATAAAGGCAAATGCTGAAAAGAAAACGAGTACGCTACCGTATTTCAATGGTGTCTAATAGTGTTTTTGCAAATGAAATTCAATTTATGTCATTTTATTTATGATTTTACTTCAATAAATTTATTCTAATGATGAAAAGATAATAAGTATATTTTAAATATATAAAATTAAAATATGTGAAATATTTATAATAATTCAATGCAGCCCTGTTATTTCCACCGTACAAAAAACAAAAAAGCCGAGCGTGCGTCGTTTTGTCTCGTACCAAATGTCAAATAATTCGAAAGCAATAGTTAACGGCAGTTGCGTTTTTTCTTCAATCTTAAAATTTATGAACTTTAGATTTCTTTACGAAAAATTATCATGACAATTAGATTATGTTAATTTTGGAAGTTATTTTAGTTAATTCATCACCGCTAAAGGGCGTAACTATAAATAAAGAAACAGAAAGCGCAGAGTGAGAACGAAACTAATCAACTGCGACATTTTGAAAAAGAAAAGACGCGGCAAAAGAACGATTAATGAATTAATTTTTTTTTTTCTAAAATATCTCAATACTAGGATTTAAAAATCATCGGTTATTATATGTATATTCGTTCTACAGTTTGTCATTGCTATTGTGCTGTGGTGTTTTGAAGAAATATATATTCAAAATTTGGTTATAATAGAAATTCCAAGTGAGCCAGGTAGGCAAAAAGACGTCATAGGGAAAGATAAGGATTAAGCAAGGAACAAAGCCAATATTTTGCTACAATGGATGTGAGAAATTGGAAAAAAGTCCTATTGCATTGGGTGAGTAATAAATGGAGTCAATAAAATTTTGAAATAATAATAATTAATAGCACACAAATATTTACTGACGTTTTGAAATAAACATTTTTTTAATTTGTGTTCTCGTAGGTAACTGAATGTGGATTTGTTGCCACTAATTATTTCAGCTTAGAACAGACAGATATTGACGAATTTTATAGAAATTTTCGTTTAAATCACAATTTATTACAAAAGTCAGAATCACAAGACAACGTAATAAGTTTCTTAAAAGGTAATATTGAAAGCAAACTGAATATATCTACTATTATTATTAGTATTTTAAAAACTTTATTATTTTTCAGACCAATATGCCGATTATACTCCCCTACTGGACGATGAAAATACTGTCAGTTCAACAGAGTATATCTATGTTTATTCCTTATTTTTACATTTTTGTTGTGTAAAATGTCCAGAAACAAATTTTCATGACATCTGTAAGAGATTGTCTGTAAACAACCAACGAAATATTGCTGCCTTCTTCAATGAGTTGATTGATTGTCAGTCCATAAACCGAGAAAAGCTACGACAAGCTATTGCTGGTACAGCTGTGCGAAGTAACAATTCGCCAGGTACAGCTAGTGACAGCCATTCTAGCAGCAATAACTCAACAGGTACCACTAATAATTATTCGCCATCATCTTTTCCCCGTCTGGACTCACCATGTCGACCGTCACGCTATGCTGCAGGCAATAGCAGTCCACGTATTGTACCGCCAACACCAAAATCTGCAATGTTGGAGGAGCGAACACGGGAGCTCTATAATTTGCGAGTAAGTTAAAAGCATAAAATATTGGATTAATCGAAATTAAATAATAATTATCTTTAAATATTTAAAATAGGCACAACTGGAGACAGAGAGATACGAGAAGGGGCTGCTGGAAGTGCAAATAAAACAAAACGAAGAAAAGATGAAGAAATTAAGTAAGTGCAACTGAGCTTTGTTACAACTCAAATACTGAACGCTTACTATTTCTTGCAGATCAAGATCATAAAAAGCTACACCAAACAATTCAAGATTTAAAAAACGATATACTCACGCAAAATACAACAGAAAGCAGTTCCCCTAAAAATAAAGATGGAGAACAGGTATTACTACATTTTTTTCACTTTTTATTCTAAAATTTATATTAATGCCTTCAATTATCAAATAAAATACATTTAATATCATATTTTTATTTCAAAAATGTCTTTGGTAATGAATGTTTAGATGAAACGCCGTTTATGCAGAGAAGTGGCCCAAAAGGAAACCGAAATAGCAAAACTCAACGAGGTGCTGGGAAATCTAAGGGAGGAAAAGAATTTGGTTCAAGAGAAGGTAACGTACGCACTTGTTGTTCATAATGTTGCTGTAAATTGTATGCACTTTTATATTACAGCTTCGTCATGCTGAAAAACAAATAATGGTTTGCATGAATCGTATTACAGAGCTGGACCTGAAAGTCGATGAGCTTACTACAGAACTTGAGGTACTTATACTAACTATTTATACATATATTGCTTGAGATCTAATATGTATGTTTACACTTATTTCTTAACAGCAAAAAGAGTTCACCATACAATGTTTAAGTGAAAACAAACTGGAACTGGAACAGTTTATAAATGAGACGCGTTCAACGGGGAATAATTCGCGGCCTGATTATTTGGATGCTTCATTCTCACCACCCACTGATGGAAGTTCAAGTAGTCCTGAAAATCTCGCACGCTCCGTGGTCGATGTGCAGTTGCGCGAGAAGGAACACGAAAATTCTGAACTACGCGACGAACTGTGCGCGCTAAGAAGCAACAATAAACGCTTGGCCGACTTAATACGAAAATTTACAACAAAGCATGCGCAGGAATTCAACATAGCTACAAGAATTGGAAGGGCGGAAGAGCACAAAGAAATCACGCCAGCCGATTGTCTCAATCACTTGGTTGACTATGTCGAACAACTGGGTTCGTCTTATAAAGACGAAAAGGGACGAGTGAAAGCTTTACAAGGCGAGCTACAGTCCAAGCAGCGGCGTAACGATGAACTCAGTCGCAGCCTGTTAGAGTTCGAAAAGGAGGTGGGCGCACTGAAGGAACAATTAGAAAGTGTAGACAATTTAAATCTGGAGCTGGAGCAAGCGAAGAAACGTATGCAAGAGAAGATAATACGTTGCGAACAGGAGATTGCCAACATAAACGAGCAGAAATACGAGTTGGTCGCCAGGCTCGACACGCTGGCCAATGACTATGACACGCACAAGCATAAGTGTGCCGCACAGCGTCAAGAATACACGACAAAAATTAAAAATCTAGGTAGTGAAATATCTGACTATGAAAAAGTCAATGCTTCGATACGGAAGGAAAACGAAGACCTGAACGACGAGGTGGCCACGCTGCGTAAGAAGATAGAAACACTGCAACAAGGCATGCTCAACAACACCGATGAGATACGAACACTAAATGATCGCATCAAAAACTATCAAAATGAATTGGAGGCGCACGACAAAACCGAGAAAATGCTCAAGGAGAAATACGAAAAAATACTCGTGCAACACGAAGACACCAAACGCGACAGGCGCGAGACCGCCGATCACCTGGAGGCCATGCAGAATAAGATCACGGTGAAAGAATTCGAAATGGGCAAACTGGGCGTGGAAATAATCGAAGTGCGCAAGAAGAATGATGAGCTGGAGACGCGCATTGACACGCTCCTAACGGAATTCAAAACCGAAAAACATAACTACGAATTGGCCATAAATACGCGCGATGAACGCATACGTAAACTGACGGACGAGCGTAATACAGTGGAGGAAAGCTACGGCAAGCTGAAGAAAGAGAATGAGCTTTTGCAACAGGACTTCAAGGAGGCAAAAGAAGAGCTGAGTGCGGCGCTTAAGACATTCAATGCTTTGAATGTGCTATTGTGCGGCGAAAAATCCAATACGTCGGTTAATTTGGCGCAAAGACTGTCGGAAGTCTTAAGCAGCAACAAACGCTTGGCTGAGGAGAAACTGGAACTCAATAAAAAACTGCAGCATATGAGCAGTAATCACAATGAAACGGTTTCGAAAATGGAAATTGTGGAACAGCAAATGAAGAATCTCATCACAGAAAAAGAGGAAGTGGAAGCCAATTACAAAGCGCTATTGGAACAAAGTGACATGAAACTGAAAAGTGCGGAAGACCAAATCAAAATTTACGAGGAAGACATTGGCAATTTGAAGGAGGCCTTCAAACAGGTCACGGATGAGATGCAAAATGCGCTGCAGGTGAACACCGAAGATCACACGGTGCGCTTGATGGAACTTGGTGTTGAGCACGAACGTGTTGTGAATGCGCTGCAGGTAGAGCTTACCGCCACCAAGGAAGAGTTGAGCCTTAAGGAACACAATCTGAAGACGCTCATGGAAGAGAGTAGTGTAGTCAAGAAGAAGCTGGAGGAGAGCATACAACGCTTGGAAGAAGTACAAAACGAACACTTGCAAGTTGGCAAAGCCAGCACTGAAAAGCTCAAAGCTTTGGAGGCACAAATGGATAAAGTAGTACAGGAGAACAAAACGCTGCTGCATGAAATCGATACTTTCAAGGCTGAACACAACAAAGTCAATGGTAAAATACTCGAAGCCGACAGCGCCTTAAACGAATTGAATGCACAGCTGCTGCAAGAGTTAGATCACAAGAGTGAATTGAGCGTGAAGCTGCAGGCAAGTGAAACGCGGTTATTTGAAACCGAGCAAAAGCTCGAAAGCATACTCACGGAGAAGGCGCACACTATAAGTGGTCTGAAAACCGCCTACGAGAGTCAAACAGCCGTGCTGAAACGCGCCGAAAATCAAGTGAGCACATATGAAAAGGCAAACTTGAAGCAAACCCAACAAATTGCCACACTGCAGCAGAATTTGCAAAAGGTCAGCGAGGAAAAGGAGCGGCTGAGCAAAGATGTCGCTTCGTTCACATCACAGTTGCAGCGCGAGCAAGACGAAAAGTCGGCGCTGTTAGCCTCGTTGGAGCAAACAGCCGATCAACTCAAGTTGGCGATCTGTGAGAAGGATCAGCAAGCAAAGATATTGGAAAAAAGTTGCGATGAGCTCAATAATCAACTGCGAGACGCCAATGAACTTGTCGCTAAGCTACAAACCGATATCTCAGCAAAGGAGGCACAACTGCAGCGGCTGCAGGAAGAGCAAGAGCACGAGCGCGACAATTGGCAGACGAAGTTGTCGGAAATGATGCGCATGCTGGCCGAGCAGTCGGTGGAGCAGGAGAATAACGACGCCATATTACAGCAAATCATCACGGTGATCGAGAATCACTGCAATTCAGCGGGCGATGCGGAGAAGACGCTAATCGATGAGTTCATAAAGGTGCCCGCATGTGAAAAGGACACGCAACTGGGTAAACTGCGTGGCGCGCTCAATGGGCTGTTGCATAATATCGCACAACTGCACACACAACTCGACCAGACCGAACAGAAACGACAGGGCGCTGTTGAGGTGCTGGAAAAAGCGAACGACAAGCTGAACAATCAACTGCTTAGCCGAAATGCCGAAATCACCGAGCTGCAACAACAACTCATTGGCGAGCGAAAGCAAAGCGCCGTGGCGGAACATCTGAAAGACGAACTGCACGATTTGAAAGCTGTCAACGAAAAGTTGAGAGCGCAGCTGGTACAGCTCGAGCACGAGTACAGCGCGGTTAAAGAGCAACACCAGAACGCCGCAAGTGCGCTGGAACGCTTGGAGCAGGAGAAGCAAGAAGTCAAAAACGAACTGCAACGCGCCAATGAGAATGTTACGCGCCTCATACAAGGCAGCGATGCATTGCGGCAGGAGAAAGACACGCTCGTCGAACAGCTGCAAGAGCTGCGTCTACAGCTCACACAAACCAGTGTGCAGCACAGTTCGACCGAGTCGATGGTGAAGAATATCTTGCAGAATTCCACTACACTGGAGCGTAAGCTGGACGCCACCGAGAACGAGTTGAAATTGCTGCGTGTGCAGTTGCAAACGCTGGAGAGCAAGAAGGAAGAATTGGCCGCTGAGAATATCAAGTTGCGTGAAACGCAGGAGGCTTATCAGAAACGTATTGAAAAAATGGCTGTCAAGTTGGGCGATACGCAAGCGCGTTGCTCGAAGAGTGAGCACGAAAACGAAAAGCTAAACGAGACGCTGAATACAACAAAGACTAGCGTCGAAAAGTTGAAACGCGAAAAGAGCACGCTGGAGGCTGACAAACAAGTGTTGCAAGAGCGCGTAGCCGCCGCAGAGCGCAGCCAACAACAGCTAATCACCAAGATGCATCAACTTGAGCAAACGAAGCAGACACTCGAGACGGAGAAAAAGCAACTAGAAGCCGCTGAGGCAGATGCTAAAGCCAAAGTGACAAAACTCGAGAAAATACGTCAAATGAATGAGGAGAAAATACGAAAGTTGAACTATTCGCTCGAGACAACCGAAGCGAGCAATGTGCGTTTGAATCACGAAATCGGTGCCATCAACTCGCAACTGAACGAACTGCAGAACACAATTAGTGCAGACAACACTGCCGAGAAGTTGAAGGTCGCACTTGAGGAACGCGAACAAGCGCTGGCACGTGCTAACGAATACGAAGCGCTTGCAAATAAGCTGCAAGCCGATGCCGAACAATTGCAAGAGCAAAATTCCAATATCAACGATCAACTATCGAAAATCTCTCTATCACTGCAGATATCACAAGAGAAATGCGAAAAATTGTCGCAACAAATGTGCGACCTCGAGATGGACATGTGCGCGCTGAAGGAGGAGAAAGCGCAAATTGAAAACGAACACTTGAATACCTGTGCCAAGTTGAAGGCATACGAAGTGCAAAATAATAACTTGCGTTCGGAACGCGAGGAGAAAGTCGTCGTACTCGAAGCGCAACTGGAACAAATCCGTAAGGAGTTAAGCGTCAAAGCCGAAGAGATTACAACGCTGCAGTCGGAGCGTGACAGTTTGCGCTGTGGCAATGAAGAGGATGACGAGGAGCTGGAGCAATTACGCAAACGTTTGGCTGCTGCCGAAAAGCAAGTCGAGTCGGAGCAGCAGGCCAATACCCAACTGCGTGTGGATAATCAAATTTTGCAAGCCAAATATCGCGATTCCAAGCAACGTCTGCAGGAGCAAACCGAAAAGGCGGAGGAACGCATCAAAGAGAATCGCCTGGAGATGGAAGTCAAGTTGGATAAAATGAAGAACAAAATGGTAAGTTGAACCACAGCACAATACACACATCTGTACGTAGTTAGCACTCGGTGTTGTAGTCTATAAAGTTTTCTCTTTATATTTTTCGTAACTTTAGTTGAGCAAAGTCCTTGCGTACTCTTGTCATGCCCAATTGTAGGGACATCACACTGTTAACAGTCCTTAAGTGTCTTAGGCTAGTTTGTTCTATGTTTTTATGTACGTTCTTCCGTCTGTTGCAAGTGCAAATGGAGTTGCAAATGTTTTATAGGTTTGTGGTGGAAGCTTTTATGATACTCTTAGTGCCACTAAACCGCTCTGAGGAAAATGTGAAATAATATGCTTTATTTTTTTTAACCTTACGAGTTCATAGAACGAGTGGAAATAATATAGAAATTTAAAATATAAGGAATATTATTCTTCTGAAATCTATAAGCGGAGACATTTCATATCTCAAACCGCAACGGCTTACTTCTGTTGATATTTCGATTGCTTACTTCATAGCTCACCATGTAATATTTTCTCTTTGTCATGCTCCTAAATGTAGGCAACACATTTTTTCTGAAAATTAACATGTTCGAAAATATTAGGGACGGGTCATATTTTTTAAACTGTAGTTCTAAGGGTTATTCGACCGGTTGCCACGTCCACAAAAACGTGGTTTCGAAAATGTACAAACTATATGCGTTGTGTTACATGGTTCCCGTGCGTTTCAAATTTTTCGTAAAATGGAAGACTTCTCGCGGAACAACGGTATTTATATTGTTGGCAACCAATAAAAATGCGATAACTCGAAAGCATAATACCAAAAAAAGTAGAGACGGCAAAAAAGACTAACATTTAGGTTTAGAATCCATTTTAGACGGGATCGTTGCCATTTTGACCAGCAAAATCATTCGTCAAAACTGGAAGCAGTATTCATTTGGTGCTAGGTTGTCCTGATGGAATGCAGTTTTTCTCCCATCGGTCGCTTCTTACCGATTTGCTTCTTTCAAACGGTCCAATTGTTGGCACTACAACATTTTGGCTATAAAGAAATAGTTCATAATAGATGATCCTCTACCGTCACCGTCAATCCTAGTTTTTGCTTGACGTTGTCGTAAGTGACCTTTTCAACACAAGTAATTTTTCAGACATTTTGCTACCACTCCGCTGTGATTCGCAGATGGACCCTGGGTTCGTGAGATTTGTTTCTCTTAACCCTTATGTAACCCATATCCTTGGTTCAGAAAAGAGGCAGTAGAGTGAGGGTCATACGTCCTCTCTACCTACCTACCCCTCCATCAAGCTTCTTTCCGTATCCAGCCTTATTTAAATGGTTCTAGACTAATCTTTGGCTATACCGCCTAACTCTATTGCACTGGTTTGGGAAATCGATTTCTTTTGCATGGCCACCACGGGCACGTTTGCAGAAGTCCAAACGCTGAACCCAATTTTCGACGGTTTTCAAGCACAAGTCGGCTGATACTGCTACAATTTCAGGTTCGATATTCGTAACGTGTCGGTCTTGATCATGACGGACGAAGTACGCCCCAATGACGCCGCTACTCATAAACCGCATCAGATCGTATTTTTTTAGGGATGCAATTGTTACTTATGGAGAACGTATGGATTGCTGCCTGACCAATAATGCACATTTTGCTTAATGACGAAGCCATTCAGCCAGAAATGAGCCTCATCGCTGAAGATGATTCTTCGATGAAAACCAGATCATTTTCAAGTTGGTCACAAACATACGACGATTGTGGTGAGGAGGCTTCAGTTCTTACGTCAATTTGCTCTTGTAAATTATTAAAATTTATGGCAAGATCTTTTGGCAAAATTCGCCACATCGACAGTGATGCCCAATGCCTGAGAACGATACTACGGGCACTTCTTTCTCTCACTGGCACGGGAACATTTTGTATTGTGCCTGTGGATTCAAATTTTTCGAGGACGGTTATGACGACCATAAATTGGACGAAGCACTCTTAAAGTTGAGGTCACTGACTCCGATTCTGGTAGTAAATTTTAATAATTTCGGCTCGATGTTGGATCTTATATCTTTTGACGATGCAAACCTTACTGAAGAAAAATGTCAAAAAGGCGAAGAAATATGGCGTCGTTTGCTGTCGTTTAAAAAAAAAAACGTTATAATTCAAAATTGATTATTTTAAATGAAAATCTTAAATAATGGTCAATGAGGTATTGTCAAAACCAATGCAATTTCAAAAAATTAGTCATCAGTTATAATGAGTTCACCGTTTTGCAACTGTTTGATTTTAAAATCTTGTTACTCGACAGCATCTGATAGTATTTATAATTCCGTTGGACTTTCCCTAGTGATGGTTATGTATATCTTTGAGTAGGTTGTCTTGTATTTGCATATTTTTAGGCGTAATTCATAAATAAACAGTGCAGCGCAGTTTTTGTCAAAATTCACTTATCTTATCATGAGAAAATCATACATTAAACATCGTTCCATAAATAAATTTGCATTTGTAAATCATATTGTTGCGCAATGGACGGAGCTGGAAGCAAAAAAATATTCCATATTGTTAGACGTCAGATATTTGATCACATAAAGGCCTATTTAGTCTATTAACTTCAATACGCTAAGCTACAAAAACAGCAAAACAAAAGAAATGTGCACACAAAATTACTTTCATGCAACGTATAAATTCATATATACATAACTGGGGGCAATTTCCCCAACATCATCATCAGTAACATGAGCACTTTCAACGCAAAACTCTGCCATCGCAAACAATTTTCTCATACACGAATTAAGCTAAACTTACCTAACTTAAAGCAACATTTTTTTAGCGAAATTAGCCATTGCTGACCTTGGTTTTTCTTCTTTTTTCCTTTTTTCATTGTATCTTCTTTAAAACGAACTCGAAACGAACAACGCAGACGCAATGTCACAGGTTCGAAATCTATGGGACCCGGACAAAGTGGAAAAAACGATTCAACACCTGTTTCAAATATTTCGTTGTTGTATTCATGTCGCAAGTAATGCTTGCAATCACGCTCAATATCTTTATGACGCGCAATGATATGGAGCTGTCCATCAAAAGCAACTCTCCGGCGGTTTTCTAAGCGCGCCACTTACGTTACGTAACTTAATTACACCAAGGCTTGTGACATACGCGATGATTTCTCTCAGCATCGATTATGTATTAATATTGTTATAGAATTTTAGCTTGTACTTAATCTTAAACTGTATATATACGTATATATATGTATATGCGCGTCTAGATTTATCTATTTGTGTGTTTTAGTTTTGTTATTGTAAAATTTTGAATAGATATATATAAATAACATTATTTTTTTTAATGTTTAACAACCAGAAGTCAGTATGTGTATGTGTGTTTGTATACTTTTTTTTTTGTAAGTGAGGAAATGAGGAAGTGTTGCATGCACCGTTAGTAGCTGCAGAGCACACTCTTTGTACAGCTGTGATGTCCCCACAGTCAGTTGACCAACTAATTACTCCTTCATTTAGTTGTTGTTACGAAGGCAGCAAAATTTAATTATATTTTTAATAGCGAATTTATTTTTTTTAATTTTGTAATCTTTTTATACTTTAAATTGCTAATAATATTGCAAATTTCCTTGCCTCGAATACAAATTTGAATTTTAGTCTAGACAAATGCATAGACCTCATGCCATTCGCCATGCAATCCTTAGTTAGTCATTAAAAAAAAATTTTAGAAGTTTTACAACAACAAAAGATAAATATTCTCATTTTGCGCCCTCTATTTGTTTCTCAATTTCCATTTGACCGTTTCCGGTCGATTTTCCACCTAAAATATTGAACCGCCTCGCCTCGCCTCCCCGTCACCCTTCAACCCGTTTGCTTTACGTTTTGCTTGCGCAAATTTCGCTCATCAGAAAACATTATACACCGACGAAGTGACGAAAATGAAAGGCAAACAAGATCGCGAAGTGAGCAGCTTGCGCGCCGACATGGATGTACTGAAGGCACAGGTGAGTGGCGGCGCCTCATTTATGCATACATAAATTATAACCGTGTATATTTTCTTAATTTTTTTGAACTTTATTTACGCAGAATGAAAAGTACGAGGAGCACATACGCAAGCTCTCCGGTCAAATAATGAAGACGAACGATCGCATATTGGAATACCAGAAGCAAAATGCCATATTATCCACAAAACTAAATAAAATGCAAGAGACCGCTGCAGATGCACACTTCAAACGTCCCAGTTTTGCGACAAATTCATTGCCAAGATCGCTATCGTCGGCCGCATCAAATGCGGCTACCAGCTCCAACTTGGCAATGGAGGATGAAGAAGGGGAAGTTTTCAATAACACGTACCTGACCGATTTGCAAACCGGCCGCATGTCCATGTGCCGTGATGTTTGGTGAGTTTATATTTGAAAAATTTTAATTTATGTTTAAAAAATGTTTAAAAAATTTTAATTTATATTTAAAAACTGCTAGATTTTTTTGTGAACTGGAAAATTTTTCGTTTTTCGTTAGTTGTTGTATACGTTTTGAGTGAATGCACGTAAAGCTATTGTTGTCTATAAGATATTAAAAAACGTTGCATATAACTAGGCGCATAAACATAATATAAATTGTATAGCTATATTTCTAGCTTCTGAAGTGCAAATTTTACAGTTACCTTGTAACAAAACAATTTTTCTAGTTTCTAATGTTTTTAGTTCGATTCAAACCATTATATTGTAGCTTTATTTTTTAAAAAATACATTTTCGAAATAAATATTTTCTCAGTAATTTTTATACAAGCTTTCTTTACTTAGAGTCAATATTTAATGCAATATTTTTTGCGGAAAAACTATTTTATTTGACATTTTCAAAAATAATTTATTTTATTTTAAAATTTTCAAAAATAAATTTTTTTATTTATGTATTTTTTACAGAAAACTATTTTTGCATTATGCAATTGATATAATTAAATTTATATATATTTTTGAAAAAAAATGTTTATGTAAATATATTTTTTACACATATTTTTTACATTTTTCCGATAATTTTTTTTTTAATTATGAAATTTAAAATTATTTTGAAAAAAAAATGATTTCTTTTTATATATTTTCTTTGATTTAAACTTATTTTTTAACTTAAATAGCTTTAATGAAAAAATAGGATTTTATTATAGTTGTTGTTTTCATTATTAGTTTAAAATTATTTTATTTGTTCTTAATTTTTTTTTTATTAGAAAAACAAAATCTGAAAATTTTCTGTAAAATATTTTCGATAATTTAAACTTATTTTTTAACTTAAATAGCTTTAATTATTTCTTTTTTATGTATTTTGTTATTGTTGTTGTTTTCATTATTAGTTTAAAATTTTTATATTTGTTCCTATTTTTTTATTTTGAAAAACAAATCTGAAAATTTTCTTTTAAATATTTTCGATAATTTAAACTTATTTTTTAACTTAAATAGCTTTAACTAATTTTTTTTATTGTTTTCATTAGTAAATATTTTTTTTTTTTAATCAAAATTATATATTATTATTATATTTAATATATTATTTTTATTTTTTAATTTAGAATCGTTTTTTTTATAATTATTATTAATTTTTTATTTGTATTAGTTTTTTAAATTTCTATTTTATGTTTTAATTTCCTTTCACAGACTTATCTGACACCATAAATATAAAACATATTTGACCTTATACATTATACAAAACACATTTGTACTAAGAAAAAGTTTTCAATTAAATTATTTTGTTTGTAATATTTTTCATTACTTAAAAATGTAAAAAAAAAATTAATATTTAGAACAATTTCTTTTTTTTACATTTTGCAGTTTTTAAAGGTTTGATATTTTTTTATGTTTTTATTAAATATTTTCAATAGCTTTTATTTGCTTTTAATTTTCTTTTTATGTTATTATTTTATTTAATTTTTTTTATTTTATTTTATTTTTTTATTTGTTTTTATTTTTTTTATTATGGTTATTATGGTCTAAAAAAATGTGTTTTTTTTAATTTTTTTTTTTTAATTTTTTTTGTTTTAATTTTTTTGTTTTTAATTAAAAAGGTTTTTTTTTAATTTTTTTTTCTTTTTTATATATATTTTTTTAATTGCTGTCACAGATTTATCAGATCCGCAAAATATCTATTATCTTCGTACTTTATTCATTCTAGACATTTAAATAAATATTTACAAAAAAAATAAAGTTTTCAATTCCAAACTAATAACCTGTTTAACTCATTTAACTCATTCCAGCGCCGAGGAGTTGCAATATCGAAACTCTCTGCTGCCACCGCACCTGAAGAGCACCTATGCTGCGCAATACGACCACGGCTTAGCCGAAGATGAATTGAAAGTAAGCACTAGCAGAACAAGCACGAAGCCGACGACGAGTCAAGACACAAAGCCCTCAGAGGGAGAAACAACAGTGATTACATCCAAAGCTGTATCGCATCCAACAATTTCCAGAATTTTTCACTGTCACAAAACCAAAAAGTTGAAATGAAAGTTTCCACGTGGACGATGCAAAATAACAAATTGCTAATAATTCAGCACAAGAAAGCCAGCAGACTATAAAAAAATTATACACAAAAGTGACAAAAATGCGCTTCGAACCATTTGCTTAAAAAGAAAAATTTCAAAACAAAACGAAGAAGGCAAATTTACCCTTATCTAAAATTGACTGCGCCTTAACTTGTTCATTTGACATACATGCGTACAAATTGTAAGGGTTTTCTTTCGAGTACATGTGCACCTATGCTAAATTTCACTTATTGCCTCAATGTAAACAATTTCAAGCAATTAAATTAGTTTGTTCAAAAACTTTGTTGTCATTGTTAATGCATTTTGCACGTTTGTAATTGTGTTCTCTATATTTGATGCATTGTCCTGTGTACGAAAAGTCGTTTGTTAATGTCCTTCAGTTGGTCACGTGTTGTTTAAATGTTTGTACTTGTCAGCGGTCTTCGTTGTATGCTGTCTGCATAGCATTCAATAATCGCAAAATTGCATAAATCTTAAAAAAATATAAACTTTATAGAAATATTTACTCTCTTCTTCACTCGCACTCTCCTAGGATGGCCCCAACAGCTTGGATGACAGCATGAGCGCTTTACTGAGTACAACAGGAGGTGGTGGTGCGCGCAAGAAACTCACCGGCATCACGAATTATAAGCGTCCGGGCCCGCCAACGCCAAGCAAACATGGCGGTCGGCTTTCGTTGGGCGGCAGCTCGGAGCCGCCACGCGAAATACTCAAAGAAGTGAATGATTATGGCAGCTCAGCGAAAACCCCGGTGCGTTTTGGCTTCTTCGCGTCGAAATTCAGCATGGGCAATAGCAATCCAAAGGATGAGGTGAGTTTCAATTGGCCACATTTGATGTTTATTGTTTTCTTTTCAATATTTGAGTTGAAATTTGAGTACTTATAAGTGTTAAGCTTGTGCGGTTTAGCGTTTTGTTTCTAAACGTTGTTGTATAAGTGTTAAGTTTGGTTATAATAGTCATTATTTTTTTATAAACTGACCTTTTGCACTCTGCAAATAATTTTTTAAGAAAATTTTTACGAAATAATTTAATTAAAAAAAAAATGTTATATTTTTCATTCTAAATAATTTTTTAAAATATATTTTAATTTTAAAATTTTTCTTGATTTATTTAAATTTTTAAATTTAGAGAATTTTTAGCTCAAATATATTTTAAATCAAAATAA
>JBAWJQ010000685.1:0-26263 GCA_037783105.1 Bactrocera zonata | reverse complement strand
CCTTAAGGTAACAGAAGGGTTAAGCGGACAACTCTATTTAAGAGCTGGTCCTGCCAGTGTCCGCTTACCATACTTCAATACCATAAATGAAATATATTGTTTCCTATGGTACCTTTCCAACTATTTCTTAGATTGCGCTAAAACCAGGTCACAGTGGAAAAATATTACCCGCTGTCTTAAATAGTTACATATATGTAATGAGGCACAGTTTACTAACAAAAAAAAACAACGATAGCTGCGAACGCTGTCACTCTATTTAGGTGCACAAACACTGCGAGGGAAATGCCTAGTTAAGCTCAAATATATTTTTTCCACCTATCGTTGATGCTGTCAGTTTGCCATGTAATTCGCCAAAAGCTATGCCTGCATCATGCCGCTGACATTTTACACACCTCCTTAACAGGAGTTTGAATGCACAGCGCGCCAACGAGCCAGCGAAGTCCTTCACACAAAACTTTTCATTAAAGCCACAAAAGCGTCAAACAATTTTTTTCCATTATAGTTTGTAAGAAAAAATTTTATGCAGACATACACACACGTATAAATATTAGTGGAGCGTGTGCAGAACATCAAGAATTAAAATGAAAATATGTCACAAAAAGTTGGTAAAACAAAGCATTGACATGCCAAACATTAAACGCCACTAACACGAGGCATGAAGCACGAATCCCTGGCAACCAGCCTACTTACACACACATGGACATGTAATTGTTTGTGTATGCACATATTTGAGTAGTCAAAGCCAAGCAAGTAAATGTATATATGCATGTATGCCAACAAAAGTAGCGCGTTTAAAGCCGCTTGCTGGCCTGTTATCCTGTCGGTCTTTCGTTTGTCAGGCCGTTGCTTGTCGCCTGTCGTGGCTGCCACTACTCATTTTATACTTTTCACATTTTCCACAACCGAAAAAATCACAAAAAGCTGAATGACATACTAAATAACACACACACCTACATACTATATGTATATATACATACATATCACTATATAACCATAGTGAAGTGTCAAACAGGATGCACGGCGGCTTGCCTGTGCTTCAAGCCGGGACAAATAGTGTGTGTGTGAAAACAAACACTGAGTACAGCTATCAGGTTACTGTAGTCATTGAACTGCCAATCCAGTGATGTGGAAGAGCGGAATTTAAAAATGGGAGCATCTTTATTATTATTATAGTGCAGGCTAATTAGTTTTTCTGTTGTAAAGCAACCAAGTCCCAGTCGAACCAAAGGTAGTCGCGGGAAAAAAGTGCTTCGGTGTGAGCTTAAAGCAGTGTTACTGACCTTTTTGCAGTAAAAAAAGGAATTATGTAATAAAAGCTATAAAAAAGCTTTGGGAACCGCAAGAACTTAACCTTGCTTTTGGAAGCATTACTATTTCAATAAAACCGCAATGGTAGATAGAACCTATAAGCGTTTTTTAAATATCTAGTCTTAATTCTAATATTAGAAACTCCGAGGTCACAGTATGACAAGCTAAAGGAACCAGTTTTCAAGGAAAAACGCGAAAAAGTTTATGCCAGGAGACAAGCTTGGAGCTTTCTAAAGCTTGACAAAAAAATTAATATTTCTATTCTCAGATAGCTGAAGCAACAGTTCAGATGTAAAAAACTTCTACAATAGTTTAGTTACATAAAAAAATAGCAAATTAATAGAGCTAAACCATTTATACCTTCTGAATTGCAAATTTTGCTGACTCCGGAAGATATAAAAAAGCCGACCGGCTGCCATTTAGAGACCTACTGCTCCTTAGTAAGGTCAAATGAAGGCTTAGTTTAATTAGTGCTGAACTTTACATCTTGCAGGACGTCCACAAGCTGTGCGTAGAAGACTTTGATAACTAAATTTGATAAATTTGCTACTTCAACTAGTCCCTTGAATTATGAAGTTTCTAGATATCTAAGACGAGTTGTAGTTCGTTTGGCTTGATTCATGTCCGTTTAGCTTGCATTTGATATCAGTTGGCTATGTCCTGTCATCCTCAACTACATCGACGACATAAAATAATTAACAAACTTCAGACATGCACTGTGGCACCATTACACCCCTCACCGACTCCCTCTCAGTGAATGGCGTATTTGGAGTCGAATCACCACCATTGCAGACGAATCGATAGTGACCCTTGCGCAGTGTCTTTGTGGATACTTTTAGCAAGTTAAACTCCTCCTTATTCAGAACCAACCCAGTCATTCCAATGTTCATGTCCAGCAGGCACCGAGTCCCCGCATAACTCAAACCACCTCTTTTGATACCCTGCTAACCTTACACATCTGACACCCCTATTCCTATGGTCTAACCCGTCGAAAAAATACGTTTCCTGGGCATAGCGTTTGATGGCGTCGATGACAACTTATCTAATCCTAACGGAATTAGATAACCGTTACAACAACAAACTGTCATTAAGCCAACGACCGTCCAGCATTCCTTTCGAGGCCGTATGAGTAAAAATCATGCGTATTTCCTTCAAGGCACTTCATATTGGCGATCCGGCATGACCTTAAGGCATTCTATCTCACCCTAATCCGCCTGTCGACTCTTTCGAAAATTTGAATAGCGGCTTACGTATTTTCTGTACTGGTTCGGTAGCCAGAGATGTGGCTATTTTGGTAATATCATCGGCTATATCGTTTCCCGGAATTCCGTGTGGACTGGAACCCCGTATATATCCAGCCGTTTTGTGGCACCCACTACATCTACTGCCTCATGCTTCTAAGGACATCACGAATTGGAATTATTGCCCTAATTGGCGATTGGCTATCGACGTATAGATTGATCTTTTCTATGTATTTGACTAAGTTATTAACTACATATATCAGCAGCTTTCCCAACCGTGTACAATTCCACGTTTTAGATACTGCAGTAGTCCCGATCCATTCAATAATCCGTCTGTATGGGTGCTGCACGAAACGCTGGCGGGTCGAATGCTCCTGGGTCATCCATCCGCTTTTAATGTTCCTTGAAACCAACTTTACCAGAAATCTAACATAAAAAACCCTTGGAGTGGATAAAGCGGCTCGCTTTTCTTTGCATAATGGAAGAATGGTGGCGTTAGGTGAATTCTTCACAATAAACTTTGAACATATGTAGGTATATAAGCAGGGATTGGTGGATGAAGTAGATCACAATTTTATATTATATAAGAGACCTATCCTAGGTCGACAGCAATCGCTGAAACATAAAAAAATATAATTTCGAGCCATCAAAAGTGTATTGATAGCTCAATGTCATTAGGTCGGAAGGGAGCAAGGAATGTTCTAAGCACTCAGGCAGGGCTACCAATTATACATTTGAAGAAAAGATTAGCTCAAAGGTACATATCAGAAGAAAAAGCAGACCTGCCTTTTGATGCCTGAAGTTACCGATTTCTACCCTAGAAAACAAGAAAAACTGAGTCAGGGAACGACTCTATATATCCCAACGTAAAATCACTGAACATTTTTTCATCTCTGACCCTCGTAGTCCTTTTTTGTAAGTCATTTAATCTTTATTTCGAATTCAATCTTAATATCAACAATAAAGTTGCACTACAAGAACATATACAAACGTATAAGAGGTACACAGTTTGGAATGTCCTGCATGTCCAGCATGCCTTTAGGCATAAACTCACACCACCGCATAAAGTATACACACATATAAAAGAGTTTATGCGGCCATTTGTTTGCCGAGTCATAAAAAAGTCGCCACTAAAAAATTAAAAATATGAAAGAAAGGCAAAAAGAAATATTTAAAATTACTAAAAGACAATAACAAAAATCTACAAATACTACAAGAACAGCTATGGACACAGTTTAACATATAACGAGAGCGAGGAATGCGCTCGCCCGCATTACCCCGAACAAAATGGAGCTGAGCACCATTTTGCTCAATGTTGCGCCAACAACGATGCCTGAACTGAGTCAACAGCACTTCGAACAATAAACGACTATTGTACTTTAGCGCGCATAGTAAAGAGCCGCTGATGCAGACAGCCTGTCGGCATATTATGCTGTCAATCTTATTTTCATTATTTTTATGGCCGTGTTGTGGCACCAAAAACAAACAACAAAAAATAAAAGGAACAACAATGAACATGCCAAAGTGTGGAGATGAGTGTGTTGTTGTTGTTTCAAAATGTCGCTGAAATAGTTCAGCTGAGCGATGGTTTCGGAAAATTGGTATAGTAGGCATGTGTGGATGAAATTTTTTAAGGACGAATGAAAGAAGTGCCAAAAATGGTGAGTCGTAACAACAAGAGTAAGTGTAGTGTAGTAGGCAGTGCAAATAAAAATAATAAAAGAAATTTGTATAAATGAAAATATAAATTAAGGTTCGATAGCCAACCCATAATCACTTGGACTTGCTTTGATAAAGAAATGAGAAAACCGGTACCAAATTCAAATCGGGTGAAAAGGAGCATGGTTTTGGCCGAGTTTTTTAAGAATCAAATTTATGGGAAAACAACCTTACAAAACTGAAAAACCCATCCCGATGATAAAAATAATTAGACGAGATTACTGACCAGTCCTCACGCTATACTACACACAGACCTAATGATCGAGAAGACTGCAGGAAATGTATAGAGCCAGACACCAGAAAAACATAAGAGCATCTCTTGTACAGTCGTCCCGCATTATCAAGACTACACTGTAAGCATCTGGGGTCACCTAGATATGATACAAGTATACTGGAGGAGGCATCGATAGTGAGACCACAGAATCTATTAAAATTCGCATCAAGTGCAGGCGGTCTAAAGGATGCCTACTTCTCATGGACCTAGGAACTGAACTCCATCTGGTATCGCAAAGAACCAAAACTGGTCTATTCGCGGCTCATTGACTTACCAGACTAATCTTACCCAACCTATACATAGACGTACTGGTCTTTAGTAATGCCAGTTGAAGTTTCAGGTTAATTCGAGCTGAAGTAACCGTAATACAGAACGATTTTTGCGAGCTTTAAGAGCGACTTGAAGTCTAAATTTGAAACTTCATCGAGTTCCTTGAATTCGAAAGCTTCTAGCTAAGGCGATAAGGCTGAAAAAAGTATAGAAGATGTTCCAGCGGTTCTCTCATGCCTACCTTCCTGCACTTTCTGACATAATTAAATGAAAGCAACCTCGACAAATTTCTATCAAATGGCTACCTAACCCAGTTCAAGGTCTAGTAAATAGCACCAGGCTTAGACATAGACAATGACTTTGCTTCTAAAAAATGGGCGATTGGGTCTAAAAAGAGGAGAGTGAGGAAACGAGGTGACGGGGCATATGCTCGCAACAGTTTTAGCTGCTATAACAGCGAATTCACGAATCTGGTGGTTCGATACAGGCGAAGAAACTTTCGTCGTCAGACCGGACTCCATTTAAGATCGACGAGACGCTGTTCAAATAAGGTGTTTTCGGGCTTGCTATTAACTTTGAGGGAGACCGAAATAGTAAACTAAGAATATTGGTGGAAAACGAACGTGTCGAAGTTGAAAATTAACAAAACTACCTCATCTGGTTCATTTATCTATAAAAGTCTTTAGGGAATATATTTGGCTTTTTCTCTCGAGGCTTTCATAGCGGCTGCCGACAGTATGGACATAACACAGTTTCTAAGATGACTATACTTTGACGAGGATTCACGTTTACACAGAGTGGTAGATCAGGATATTCTTGGGACAGGTCCTTATCAGTTTTTCCAATAGTTGAAAATTCACAAACGCTTTCTTAACTATTCGAAACCTTTCAAAAAGCATTCTCACAATGGTAGTTCAAAGAGAGCACTTTGAGGTTATAATTAAATCTAAAATAGTAGTCAAATTGAACACCAAAGGAAAGCACATAAGTCTCCCTCACGAAAATCAGGAATACTGTATGTACTACTATATCCTTTATATATTTAAAAGATTTTAAACCACAGTGCTTTTTTGACTCTTCATTTTCTCACTGCACTTTTTATTCACCAGCAACAGTACTTACTACACCGCCAGTCGACAACGGTGTTGCATGCAACAGCGAGCAACAACGCCTCTGATGACAAAAGGCAAATTGCATGAGAACATATTAAAATATATATAAATTCACAGCAAACACACACGAATACACACAAACGCAATTGCATATGAATGAGGCAAACGAGCCGGCGACAGACCAGCGAGAAAAAAGCCGGCGCGACAATGTGTGGCACATTCGCTTGTGCGGAAATTTATTTTGTGTGTATGTAAGTGTATATGAAACTACGTCGCCACACATGTTCTCACACATACACGCAGATACAAATACAATGAAATAACCGCGTACAAAGAGCACACATTCACGCGCTGCCGCACTTTTTCAATGGCGAAACAGCTTGGCACACAAAAGTCAACTTTATTTGTATAACTCTTGCCAAAAGATGTTACTTCGGACTGAGTAGGCAATTGAGAAGTAGAGTCCTCTCTCGACGTGGAAAGACCAAACTCTATAAATCACTCAACTTCCACGTCCAGCTATATGGTGCAGAGGCATAGACGATCATAACATATAATGAGTCGACTTTACGAGTTTTCGAGAGAAAGGTTCTGCGCAAGATCTATGGTCCTTTGCGTATTGTCCACTGCGAATATCGTATTCGATGGAACGACGAGGTCAATGGGGGCCAATAACCGCGTAAGCGGTGTCTACGCCAATAAAGAAGAGGAAAAAGATAGGAAGGAAAGGATAGGATAGGATCACTGTCATTGTAGTAGTATTCATCACAAAACAATTGTGTTCTTCTCTAATTTTACCTTTTCATGGTTGACTCTAAAACTTCAAATTTTTTACTCGTGCGCTGCTAAGAGCATCTCTTTGCTGCGTTTAAGTCCCCAACCACTCACATATTTCTCTTGCTTTTAATGATAAAAGACTACTTATTATTGGGCTCTTGGATGAAAAGTGTAGGATTTCAAGCAAACCAGAGCAAAAAATAAAAGAATGAAATAACAGTAAAACGTAAAGCTAAAAGCTTTAGTCAAACAATCTCTGCGAGAAAACTCTGATAATTACAAAAGAGAATTTGCTACTAAGCACTCTACTTATGTGTGCTCGTCTTCGTAAGTATAAATATTTTAAGCAAACATTTGAAAATGACAAAGGAAGAGAATCACATGGCCCTAGACACGCAACCATATATGTATATGTGAGTATACATATAGTATGTACAAGTATATTCCTAAAAGCTTATAATGTGTAAAGTGATGGATACCAAAGCCATAAAAGAAGCAACTGACCGACAAAAAAACTCAAGATAATAACGGGGCATCTCACAATGAGTGAAGTCAAGAGTGGTTCCAAATAGAACAAAAGACTGACAATCATGTGGCCGGCTACTATTGGACACACGAGCAAGGCAAGCACTTACCAAAAAGCCACAGGATGACAAGTGAGAGGAAAGGAGGGAGATAGAGCAAATCAGTGATTGCCAGTAACAGTATATACACACATACATATATTTAGTATATCTTACACATACATATGTATATCATTGTACACATGGTTACCAGTGTGTGCGTGCAACTCTGCTAGAATTGACGGTTAATTAACTTTTGCTGATGCGTCAAGCAAAGTGCTCCGCCTTTGACTTGTTTGCGCACCTTGTAAATGTCGAATAATACTTCTCGATAGTAAGTATGTCTTTCTGGTTGAAGGACAATGTTGACCAACAAATAGTACGAGAACAAGATTGAAGAACTGCAAGTTTGTCGTAAGACTGGGAAAAAATAAATGATTGCCAATCACAAAGTAAATTGGAAGAAAGTGATTGCCACAACAGCACACATCGAATGTTGAGATTAAAGATAAGTTAAGTAAATGTTGCAAGTAAAGAAATGTATATAGAAGGCAGCGGTAGGATAGGGACTGATGTTCAAGAAAGAAACAGTTTTTTTATGGTTTAAGCTTAAAAAGAAAAATAACTGAACGTACTGGTTATTCCTCAGTTGGCTTGCTCACATTCATTCTACTTGAAACAAGAAGAGCGGAAAAGTTTCAGATTCTTCTGTCGACTTTTTTTGAAATGCAACTGTCTTCTTTTCGAAAGCTTTCAATAAGTCATAAAGAGAAGAAAAAAATGCTCAACTTCGGTAAAATTAAAGGTCTAAAAACCTTGACAAGCGCTTTGACAAATTATTTTTGGATAGAGTTGCCACATGTCTAAATTTGTAAGCAAATTTAAATGCTATTTTATATTAGAGCACCGTCGATGAACATAAATCCTTTATTCAAAATCAGAAATTTTTCTTGAGATATATTTTTTAATGGAGTTGCCACATTTCTAAATTTTAAAATTAATTTAAATATCGTTCATTTAGAAGCACTTTTGAATGTTATAGATCACTTACACAAAATCCCTAATTTCTGCTGCAGATATATTTTTGGTTAGAGTTGCCATCTAAATAGCATAATATTAATTTAGATAGTATTTATTGCAAAGAGCACTTTGGATCGATATAAATCGCTAATTAAGATCTAATTTTAAGAACTAATTTGTACTAAATATTTGTGACTAGAGTTGCCACATGTCTAAATCTTTAAGTTAATTTAAATATTATGTATTTTGAAAGGACTTTCGATCGACAAAAATTGTTTATTAAAACCCACTAATTTTTACTCCAGACATATCTTTGAATAGAGTTGCCGCAAGTCTAGATCTTAAAACTAATTTAAAAATCATTTATTTTAAACAGTCGATAGAAGCTGAACGATATTTATTTACATATTTGCCAAGCTCAAAACAATTGAAATTTTTGATAAATATTTAAATAATAAATATTTTGAAATACACAGAGTTGCCACCTGTATAAAAAAACTTAAAATAATATATTTTTAATAAAATCACTGTGCAAAGTTTTCGGTATTAAAAATTTTTAAGTTAACTTAAGAGCATTATTAAGCATAGTTGCCACCTTTAGAAAATTAAATAATATTAAAAATTGTGTAAAATGTGCGCCAAGCAAGAGACGATTCAAAAAGTGTTCGTAGAAGTATTCACAAAAAATGTTAATTGGGCATTTAATTGACTAGAGTTGCCACCATTTGAACAAAAGTGAAATATTAATTATTTAAAAAATTTGCAAAACACAAGACGTTTCAGAAAGTTACTGGGAACATTTCGGCAAATCTTTAAAATAGTTATGTTTTGGAATCGAGTTGCCATCTAACGAAAAAAGTGAGCACAAGACGTTTTGGAAATTGTTCGGTAGAAAAGAAAAATTAAAGGAAATGTTAATTAGATTAGTAAGTTGGAATAGAGTTGCCATGTTTTAAAAAAAATTAAAATCAAATTTTTTATAAATTTTTGCAAAACACAAAACGTTTCAGAAAGCCATTGGAAAAATATTTGGGAAATCTTTACAAAAGTTGTATGTTGGAGTGGAGTTGCCATCTAACGAAAAAAAATTAATGGAAATTATAAAGTATAATATTAAGTTAGAATAGATTTGTCATCGTTCGAAAGAAAATAAATTAATTAATTAAATTAAAAATGTTTTCAAAACACAAAACGTTTCAGAAAGCCATTGACAAAATTTTTGGGAAATCTTTACAAAAGCTTTATTTTGAAATGGAGTTGTCATCTAACGAGAAAAAATAGCGCAAGACGTTTTTGAAATTATTCGATAAAAAAGAAAAATCAAAGAAAATTTTAAATTAGAATAGTAAGTTGGAATAGAGTTGTCATCTTTTGAAAAAAAGTTTAAACATAAATTATTTTAAAAAATTTGCAAAACACAAAAGGTTTCAGAAAGACATTGGCAAAATATTTGGGAAATCTTTACAAAAAATGAATTTTGAAATGGAGTTGCCATCTAACGAAAAAGTTAAAATACTTAAAAACTATAATTCCAGCGCTGGATGTTTTATATAATCTTTCAAACATTTTTAAGGTTGCTATATTTTTGAACTAGAGTTGCCACCTTTTCCAAAATAAGTGATTAAAAAATTCAATATTTTTAATTGAGTTTCCACTTACAGACGTATTTGGAAAAAAGTCCAGATAAAACGACTAGAGTTGCCACCTTTTCAAAAATAATTTCAGGTAGCCACTAAAAAAATCAATATTTTTTAATAGAGTTGCCACTTACAGATGTAAGTATTTTAAACCGCATTTAGGAAAAAAATACCTAAATAAAAACGAAAAATATTTAAAAAGTACCTAAAAGAAATTTTGAATATTTTTTGTGCTTGTACTCATATTTAGTTTCCGGCTACATATAAATTAGAAAATTATTTTATTTTAATTACTTTTTGAATAACAAAATATTGTATAAAAAAGTGTTATTCTACGATAAAAAATATGTGTAAGCTTAACGTATTCCCCATTAATTATTTTAATTTCTTTATTCCAGGAATTTTAATTATACGCGTATAATTATCTAATAATTTATCCCTTATTACCCTTACTTTGTGATTTTATCTTAATGCATGATTGCATGCAAATCTCGCAATTTGCTACAATACATATAAGAAGATAATGAATGTAAGTAAAAAGAAAAAAGCAAATAAAACAGCCCGGGGGCTTTTCGAAAACACACAACAAAGGCGTGCAAAATAAAAATTAAAAAAAAAAGCTCAAAGAAAACTTGAAAAAAAAACGCCCACGCGAAATTAAAATCACGGCTCATGAGCAAATCAAAGGCGATTGAAAATTTTAATTTCTAACTAAAAGCGAAAAGCAAGGAAAAAGCAGAAAAGTACGAATTGCGACATAAAGCAAACAAGCGTAAAGCTCATAAAATTAAATATAAGGCAAATAAGAGGCAGGCAAAAGATTTATATTGCAATAAATGTTTGAAAATCAGCAATTGCCGTAGCAAATTGGTGCGCAGAGGAGGGTAGAGAGTGGTGGCACAGTAGAGTAGGGAGATTTTCAAATAGACGGACTTACGCTGCTGCTTTTCGAATGGCCACTGGCAGCAAACGACAATGCAGACAAATAAAATAATTTGCCAAAGCAGCAAATTTTATGGCTATTGTTGTAATTTTGATTGTTGTGTGGCAAGCTATTGTATATTCATTTATGTGGAAGCGAGTGCATGCAAGGAGTAGAGAAAATAAACTGATGTAAGAACAAGAACATAGCAAAGATATTAAACATTCGTAATACATATATATAATATATGATTTTAATAATAGCAACAACAACAATTATGCCAGTCAATAAAAGCAACAAACGTTAGGCAAAAATCACCGGCTTTGCAAGACTCGCATGTGAACATTAAATAATATATTACAAAAACAACAGTCAGGCATATGCAAGTTTCATGTAGAAATTACAAGAACGAAAGATCAGCAACAAAAATGCTTATAACAAGTGCAACGTAGAAAACTACATATTTGAAAAATTAAAATGTTCTTTGTTGCTCAATTTAAAGTGAAGCATACGACGACTGAGCTGTGAACGCCAACGTCAGCGGCTGCAGCCAACAGTCGGTGATGTCAATAGACGTTCGAGTGTTGTCAGTAGACCAGCAGGGAAAATCGAGCATTTTTTATATATGTGCATAGCTTAGTCAACTGCCATAATATGAGATAAAATATTGAATATTAGCTTTCTTCATGTTCATTTTTAAAACAGGTGGCAATGCCCCAAATAAAATTTAGGTATTATAGATTTTTAAATAACATTAAATTTTCTAATATCGCATTATGCAATTTTAATTAGGTTTAAAAAAAACTAGAAAAAGGTGGCAACGACGTTTCTTTTATACTTAAATTAAAGCAACCAAAATAACACTAAATTCTTCTAAATGTGTTTTCAATTTTAAAATGGGTGGCAACCTCCAAAATAATATGTTGTTAAAACTTTTTCTTAAGTACCAAAATTACACTAAATTCTCCTAAATGTGTTTTCAATTTTAAAACAGGTGGCAACCTCCAAAATAATATATTGGTAAAACCTTTTCTTAAGTACCAAAATAATACTAAATTCTCTTAAATGTGTTTTCAATTTTAAAACAAGTGGCAACTTTCAAAATTATATATTTTTTTTTTCTTAAGTACCAAAATAATACTAAATTCTTCTAAATGTGTTTTCAATTTTAAAAGAGGTGGCAATCACATTTTTAATTAAAAAAATAAATACATTTTCCCAAATGTCGTTTATATTTTAAAACAGGTGGCAACTTTCAAAATAATATATTGTTAAAACTTTTTCTTAAGTACCAAAATAACACTAAATTCTCCTAAATGTGTTTTCAATTTTAAAACAGGTGGCAATCACATTTTTAATGAAAAAAATAAACAAATTTTCCAAAATGTCGTTCATATTTTAAAACAGCTGGCAACCTCTAAAATAATATATTGCTAAAACTTTTTTAAGTAACACTAATCAACTGCCTGCTAATTTTTTCGAAAAGAACAGGTGGTTGAACACTCGTTAAACTCCCTCCTTTTGACTTCATAGCGAATCACTTGCATCATGGAGTCGCCAAACCGAACTCTAACGGCTTCTTCTCTACCCGCTTTTGGGGTGGGAAGAAGTCCTTGGAGGAGATGGGCAGCGAGCTTCTTCACGGATGGCTCAAAGCTTAGGAGGAAGGTTGGTGGAGGTTTACTGTCAAGAGCTCTCTATCAACTTCAGCTTCAGATTTCCTGAAAATAGAATTAACTTTCTGGCTGAGATTGCAGCTGTTATGGTAAGCAGTAGATTTACTGCTCCGGAGTGCAATCTTCTTCAGAAAAGTGACCATCCTCAGATAGCACAGTGGCGATACTAGCCTTGAACTCATTAACTAGGGCTAGCCAAAGATGACCTAACTTTACTATCAGTAGCATCGAGTGTCTTTGTTATAAAATTGGTATGGGGACCAGGCCACAGCGGAGTCGCAGGAAACTATAAAGTTGACGAGCTAGCAAGAAAAGGCAAACTAGAACCGCTATCGGTAGAATGGGAGCGGGTTGGTGCTCCCGTATCCTCTTGTGTTCTATTACTAGATAGCTGTGCTTCGCGTAAGCTTGGTCCGCGCTGGGACACCATTGGTTCATGCGCTGTTGCAAAAGCTTTTTGGCACAAGATCGATCTCCAGAGACCTAGTAACCTCTTTACCCTCAGGAAGGTTAGTCTCTTCCTATTTTGGGAGCTTTTAACGGGTCATTGGCCTATTGCCGTCTACGCAGTAAGGCTGAGGATCCGACTAAACGCCATCTGACAGTAGATGTAAGGAAGACCATGAGGTGGAAAAAACCCAACACATCCTTCTTAGCTGCCCTGCGTTTGGGAGGTCAAGACTTAAGCACTTGTCCGATCTTTGATCTTCCATCTAACCTTACCTTTACCGAAAAACGGTGGGATTCAAGAGATGGGTCAATAGTGAGAATATTTAAAAACTTCCTTCGCCAGTTTCAAAGATGTTTAATGTGCTGTAGTGCCTTGCCTTAACTCAATATACCAGAAGCCAGTTATACAGTAAAAGGTGTAAAATTTCTCGAAAAATGTTGACGCATCCCGAAGAACTGTGCAGTAAAGAGACAACATATAAAAACTACGTGGAAACTTCTACAATATTTGAAGGTTCTTTTGTAGTAACAAGTTCTTTGTTTGAACCACGAGAACTTTACAACATTTCCTAACGAGCAACTACAAAGACGAAGCACCGTTAAATTGCCTTCAACTATTTGAACATAATAATACTGGCAAAATATTAAATATATATACTTGTACCTAAATGCTCATTTCGACCACCCGTATCACTTACCAGTTGCCCGTTAGGCAACACAGACACACAAATATATACCGACAAAAGTATATGCGTTGAAGGAAAACAGTTTCTTTTTTCTTTTTTTTTTTGTTTTTTGAAATCATGCGGGCTGGTATTGTCTCAACTTGCATCGAGTTTTGTCGTTTGTCCGCTTGCATTCCATATATACCAATGTATATCAACTTACTGCTTTGTTGCTCACCTTACCTTCCCCTGCGCGCTCACTTTATCGACCCTGTCCGTTTACCTTGAGGGGTCTCAGCTAACAGGTAGCGCTAGTTACTTTACACACGGTACAGTTCCATAGTTCTTTGCTATTTTAGTTGACCGCCTTGTCGACCTTCTGTCAGTTCGGTTAGTTGGTTTTGTAGTAAATTACAAAAAAACCAGAACGCATAAAAACTAGACTATGTGCAAATACATGAAAATAAGTTGGTACACAAAGTGAACGAGTAGAAAAAGGCATGGAAGACAAAAGTAGCATAAGGCAGCTTCGAGCTGCTCTTTATGCCGTCGCCTCTCTCGTCACGGAAATCGAGTTGAAAGCATGGAAAAACCACTGTCACTGATACTCTGGTCTAGCTTCGTTTAGCGTCTCAGTTTCTTTGGTCGTCTGTAGAGTGGCCGTACCGTTTTTCAAGTTGATTTCTAATTTGTTGATTGTTGCTTTCATGGTAAATATTGGCCTTTCATTGTAGCTAAGTGCATAGTCGCACAGGCTTTCATACAGAAATGCAAGTATATTTTACCACGGCTATTTGTAGCTATACATATATTTATAAGGATGCACAGTATATTCAATGTTTTCGAGGTTATAGGAGGTGAGGAAAATGCCTGAAAATTAAATCTGAAAGCTATCTCGGAAGCATATTTTGTTATTGCATAAGGTTTCTTTGAGTAAATTTAAGAAGGTTAAGCTAATATTGAATCTCTTTTTAATAAATTGGAATGCTGTCCTTACTTAACCTTCTGTCTCCGCTATATACGGGTTTAGAGAACAAAAATATTTTTAAACATCGAAAATAGCTTTATTATTTTTCGAAATATTATCCAGTAAGATTTGTACCTTTGCAAAGGTATATCTGCATGAGTTTGAACCAATTGTCGAGGTGCTTTTGTCACTCTGATTGATGTGCCTTTAAAAAATGCATTCTAAACGCTTCACCGCCTCTTCAGGTGTCGAAAAACGTTGAACTCTTAGTTTATTTTTTTCATACTGGAATTAAAAGAAGTTATTCGAATTTAAGTCAGAACTATACGGTGGATGACTCATCTAGTTCATGGTTTTAGTTCCTCAAAAATACCATTGTTTCAGTCGACGTTTAAGAGCTCACATTATCGTGATGAAGAGTGATCCGTCTTCGGCGGTTGGTTTTCCTACTTTTTTGAAAGACAACTGGCAAAGAAATGATTGTGTACCACTCAGAATTTAATCTTCATACAAGTACTTGAAAAGTAGTATCTATCCATTACATTTTTTATAGCGAATATCCACACTTCGTAGGCCTAAGATCGTTCACGAATAAGCTGTTAAGGAGATGGCACACATGATGGCTTTTGAAAGTGCTCAGAAGACTTTTAAAACGAATTACTTATAATATGAAGAGCATTTACTTCAGCACAAAATGGTTCAGGGTATCAATATTATGATCACAGACTTTAAGAGAAGGAATACCCAGTCTCCGACAAAGACCTACAGGCCTTGGCTCAAAAATCCTCTAATAAATCTTCGGCGAATAGGCGACAAGATGCCGTCATTGCACCGAGGAAGAACCTACCCACGAAAGGTAGACAACAAAGCGACGAGGAAACAACACAGCAATCAACACCAAATGTGCTCAGACGTCGACGAAAACCCTGCGC
This sequence comes from Bactrocera zonata, assembly GCA_037783105.1. NCBI lineage: Eukaryota > Metazoa > Arthropoda > Insecta > Diptera > Tephritidae > Bactrocera > Bactrocera zonata. The sequence goes on along the minus strand of JBAWJQ010000685.1, from coordinate 10,730 downwards.
AAGCCCCCATCAGAATTGAGCTCAGTAAGATTCTGATTACGGTGTACTGGAAACCAAAACAAAGGGCTGGTGAGGGCAGTATTCTATCACCTCAGTAGGTAAGAGTGACATCTTAGCAAAAAGGCTGGTAAGTTAATACTGTTCTCACCACCGTCTCGTTTAGACCTTGACAGTTCTTCAAGTACATACATTCAATTCTCGCCGCCATAATTCTTTGGCGGTACAGGTTCAGTTGAGTCGAGTATCTGATCTCGTGCCCGAACCTGGCTCTGAACATAAGCTCCCATGAAGGACTTGTGTCAACCTTCGTGTGACTTATCCTGCTTGCTAAGAAAACTACGGAGCTCATAAAGCGAATCTGCTATAACGAGCGGAATTAGCGGCTTGAGGCGAAGATAAATTATCAGCATGAAGAGCTGAGTCGATCTAGGCATGCCCGCGTGTCTGTATATAACCGAACAATTCCCTTAGTTTCTGAGATATCTGTCTGAAAGAATGCTAATATTCCTTTATAAAACTGCCGATATTGGATCACTATAGCATATATTTGCTACACAGACTGAGCAATCGGAATCACGTCCTTGTATGGCGAACTTTTTTATTTGTTGAGGTATCTGCACGAAATTTTGAATGGATTATTTTCCAAAGCAAGGATACAAAATGCGAAGAATTTGTACAGATCGGACCACTATAGCATATAGCTACCATACAAATTTAACGATCAGGATCATATCTTTAGTATGAAAAACTCTTCTATTTGACAAGATATTCTTCACGGGCATAGCTTATTGTCCACGGCAGCCGTATAATCTCTAAATAAATTTTTCTTATCGCATCACTAAAGGATACATCTTGGATATATGTATAATGGCCTCTCAAAACATAGTTCTTGTATGAAAAACTTTTTCAATTGATGAAATATCTTCCAAAAATTTGGCAAATTGGACGATAAAATTAGAATAAAGACCTTTTTGTAACTTTTTATTAACTTTTTTATTCTCTTTTATAATCATTCAAAATCTAAAATAACATTTTGACACACTCTGTATGCCTGATATTAAATTATTCATTGTACAATGTTGTATTTGATTGCCAACGGCGCGTTAAAGAAACAAATTTCAAAAATAATTCACTCTCACTGCAATTCACTTTTTGCGCAAACAGTTTGCGCAACCCATGCCCACAAACAAATAACGCAAAAACCGTTTGAATAAAAGCAAGCCGAGTTAACAGAATGAGCAGCGAAAAAAAGATGCGAAACAAAGCAAATGAAATGAAGGGGAAATACATAAATAAAAGAAACAATAAAATATTCGCAGCAAAGTAATTAATTATTCATAAGACGAAATCAATCATATTTTTTCCCAACATTGTGCTATATATTTTTTCGCTACTATTGTTATTATTGCTTCGGTGTAGAATGCGCACATTGTGTGTGGCAAATAAAATAGCATAAATAATAATGGTAATAAAAATGGTAAGCGTGTGCTAAATATATAAGTAAGCTTGAATGCCCTCTAGAAAAAGATGGTATGGAAGAAGTGAAATATTTTTTTGGGTTTATGTCAGACATAATAGTTTTATTTTCGAGAAATTTAACTAATTTTGTTGTAATTTTATTTTTTATTTTTACAATGGTGCAAGGTTGTAAATTTTCCTACAGGGTCTTCAGATTTTTTTTTTTTATTGCGCACAAATATAGTACATGCGTAATGGAAAGGCATTTATATTTATTAACATACCGAAATGTTGCCGCTTCGTATGTTGCTAACGTTTTTCGCTATAATTGTTGTTGCGTTTGCCACCGACGTTGTAATCCGCGTTATTAGTGTTGTATATTTATGTATTTTGGTTGTTGTTGCTTTGGTTGTACTTTTTGTTGTGGTTGATTGGTGGCCAGCTAAGCGCTCACAAAGCCTTGGCAAATTCACTCCAAAATTAATGTTGCAAGCAGCAAATCGTACGCCAAAAAATATACATGCGTGTGTGTGTATATGTATGTGTGTGTGGCAGTCTGCTTGCTCGAATTACATATATTACTTTTGTAATTAATTAGCTTTTTTCACTTTTTCAAATAATCTTTTTTGCTGGATAACACCCAAAATTTGTTGCCACACTTCCGACGGCTTTATGCGCTTAACGGTTTATTTTTTATTTATTACTTTATGAATTTTTTATTTGCTTTGCGTACACTTTTCGCCACAATTTTGTTAGTCACGAGTGTGTATTTGTTTTAAAATTTTCACCACTTTGCGGAATGGAAACTAAAAAGTATAAATATAAATTAAAAATGTGTTAATTTGTTAAGAGATATTGCCCACAAGGGGATAATAAAATAGTATTTGGCGCAACAAATAAAAGGCAAACACGCCGGCATGCATACATACACTGCAGAAAATTAATTTTATTCAAAATAAACTTATAGAACTTAAAAAAATTAATGAATAAAAATTAATTAAATTAATAAATAATCACAAATAATAATTTCATAATTAAGAAAATTAATTTTTTATAAATTATAAAAAAAGGAATGCAATCTAAAAAAATAATTAATAAAAATAAATTAATTAATAAATAATTAATAATAATAATTTCATAATTAAGAAAACTATTTTTTTTTTTATAAATTATCAAAAAACTTATGGAATTTAAAAAAAATAATGAATCAAAATTAGTTAAATTTAACAAATTAAGCATATATATTTTTTTTTATTGTAAATTATAACAATTAAAAAATATGTTAATTTTCAGTAATAAAATAATTAATAAAATTCTATTTTTATTAAAAATTTATAAAAAAAAACTAATTTAAAATAATTTTATAAAACTGAAAGAAAATAATGAATACAAATTAATTAAATTTAACAAACCAAAATTGTTTTTTGAAAAATTAATTTAAAAAATGTGTGATATTAAAAACAATAATTTATAAAATTTAACAAATTTAAAATATTTAAAATATTTTTTTTTTAATTATTTATAAAAATTTTATGAAATTTAAAAAAAATGCTAAATAAAAATTAATTAAATTTAATAAATTAAGAATATTATTTCTTAATGTTAAGTAATTAAATAATTACTATAATTGTATTTTTATTAAAAACTGTAATGAATAAATTAATGAAACCTAAAAAATATATTTTCATAAATTATAAACTATAAAAAATTGTTCATTAACTGAAAATTAAGAAATGTATTGCATTATAAAATTGTATTTTTAGCTAATTTAAATCAATAAAAAAATTCATAAAATTAAAACAAAAATTAAAAAAAATGTAAAAATATAAAAAATATAAAAAAATTAAATTTTTGATTAAAATTTTTTTAAGATTTAATTTAAATTAATCAAAAACAAAACAATAATATTAAAAATAAAACTTTGTAAAGAAAAATATAAAAAAAAATATTAATTAAAATATTTTTCAAGAGTTTATTTTAATTTTATTGAATTTATTTGTTTATTTATTAAAAAATAAAAACAAAGTCTATAAAATTTAATATCCTTCAAATCTTTTTAAGTAATTACAAAAACTTTAAAAATTATTATTTAAAATTATATTACACAATTTAACAAATGCCTTATATTTAATATAAATTTTAATTTTTTTTAAATTTTCTTGAATTTTTTTTAGTTTAATATAGAAGTTCTGCAAAAATAACAAAACAGATTTTTTTGAAAAATTATAAAAGTAAAAAAAACAAAACAATAACCATATATTAAATTATGAAATTGTATTTTATTTGAAATAAATGTAATAAATATCTAAAAATAAAAATGTATATTTGTATTTAAAAAACTAAGAATAATTTTTATGAAAATAAAAATGTTAAAAATAAAAAATAAAAAATAAAAAAAATAAAATACCTTAAATTAATTAACAAAGTCCGATTTTTACTATATAAGAGATACAAGTAGATGTAGTGAAACCTAAATACTAATAAAAATAATATTTTTTATATATATTTAATATATTATACATAGATATATGTATATTATACATAGATATATATTATATAATATTTTTAGAAATATAAGAAATTAATACTTCATAAAGGAAAACGAGTTCTGAACCGTTTTAAAGCAACTAATTGGCTTCCACACTGCTCTCACACAACTTTTATACACTTCTTACAAAAAACTTTACAATTTTAGAAATATTTCGACATATTTATATGTTTAAAATTTGTAAAACTTAATTGACTGCACAAAATAATGCTTTACCAGTCTGCATATTAAATTAGTAGAAAATTTTAGAAATAAATATTTAATGAAGTGCAAAATTTATAATGAAGTAAGTACAATGTTTTTCAAATTAACAGCAGAAAAATATTGAAAAATAAATAAACATAATAGGAAATATAAAAAAAAAATCAGGCATCCATGTCAGTCAATGTGGTAATAAATTACTTAATTAAAAATGCATATGCACTCATTTAACTCCCATAAATAATGATATACTGCGTAGTTATTTTATGAACTATACGTATATGTACAAATACGAACATTGTTCATATTATACATATACACATATATAAATATGTAGATATATGCATATATAATGGAAATCCATTCAAATTTGCAAGATTTTTTTTTATATTTTATATTTTTGATTTCACAATTGCTTATATATAAAATATCGTCCAAACGGAAGTTTTGAAATTTGTATACCCAAGCAGAATGCAATTCATAAAAAGTTAACTTTTGTAGGGATAACGACAAAGAAAAGCACATAATCAGTCATTGAGAAAACACTGTAAATCTCAACTAACAGTACATTCACTTCACGGCTCAAACTCGAATTTATCTGTTATTTTACCATACTTCATATTTTCTTGCAACTTAAGCTTCTCCTCGTTTTTACTACTGTTTTTAAACTCTCAAAACACAATTTTGGTCTCATCTTTGACTATTTCAAAAGTGCTCTATCTTACAGATACCAAAGTAGTTGGCGCAGGAGTCGCAGCATCGCGTACCAAACTCTCAATTTTTTTGGGAAGTTTTCCGAGCATCTGCAAGAACCTATATGTCGGTGTTAAGAAATAAACTTTCATCGCAACGAAAGTGTCGCCAAATTCGGCGAGAGTAAAGCGGCATTTGAAGCGATCTCTGCTTATGTGATATTCTGTGCAGGAGTGCATAGCTTCTCTGTTATTAACCAAGTTCACCTTATCTGGATACCAGGTCAAAAGGGTATAGCCAGGAATGAACTAGATGCACTACAGTTTACTAGAATGGTATTACTGGAACCGTATTTTGCGGTGGGTCTTCAAACCACAAGGAAGCTAATCCACAAAGAGGTAAGAGTTAGCTGGAAAAAGTATTGGCAGCCGGCCATTGTAAGCTCAAGAAGTACTTATTCAACATGGATCTAGCCTCTTATCCTAATTGCCGGTTCTGCGATATAGAGCCGGAAACACTTGACGATAGGCTACACAGCAGTCTGCAGTCGCTGGATTAAAGCCCTGGGATCCATGTTTCCGAAAAGATATCACATCGCCATCAATAGCACCTAGCAGTATATTGGAATTTATCAATATGCTTGGTGTGTGTGAGGCGTTGTGATAGAAGGGAGAGCACAATAGACCATAGATCGCGCTGCATACCTCAATTAATATCTATGTATCTTCACATAGTGAAATTAGTCAAGCTTAGAGTATTTAAACGCGTCGAATTAGCTTGTATAGGGTAGTATACCACATAAGCGAAATAATCCCACAATTTCTGAGATATCGATATAAAATTTTGCACACATTCTTTCCATGGAAGATGCTGCGGATTTGGAAGCTCAGAAATCAAAATTAAGTCCTGTATGGAAAACCTTGTTATTTGACAAGATAACTCGACGGACTTTGGCATGGCTTACTCCCTAAGACAATGCTACAATTTCCGAGCATAATGATCAGAACGTTTTTTTCTCATTGATTTTATTTTTATTTCTTCTTGTATATTATTTTTTTATTACTATATTTGGTTATTTTTTTTTATAAACATATTTTTTATTATAAAGATTTAAAAAAAAATTTAAACACTTCTAATATTATTTATTTTATCGATGAATTTTTACTTTAAGAATATATGTATAAAAAAATTTAATTATTTTTTATTTATTTTTTTTTTTTTAAATATTCATACACGTATATTTATTTTTTTTTTTTGTAATTTTAGTATCAGTAGAATTAGTTTTAATTGCAATTTTTTTCTTGGTATTTTAAGCTTTTAAACATTTATAATATGATTTATTTGAGCCACAATATATTATATATGGGTAGTCGAAAAAATATTTTCGTATTTCTAATCAAACTTAAATTTATTTTTTTTTTTAATATTTACACTAACAAATAAATAAACCAATATATAATATGCCATTTTGGTGGAACACTTTTTGCCATTTTTTCGCTAGACATTATTCCATAAGTGTAAAACTTTCATCAGTGTAAATCGAAATTTCGAAATTTCCAGAACGGAAGCGAGCGAAACATTGTTGTATTACACGAACTGATACAACATCGTCTCCGTAAACTTCACAAATTTTATTGATGGCTTGCGTGGCACTCTTCACTTTTTTATACAAGCATTTCAAAATACAAGTATAGCGAATTCCTTCATTATTTCCAGTCATTTTTGAACTTTTTTTCAACTTCTCCGAATTTAATTTTTTTGGTTAAATGAAGCTTAAAATCTCACTTTTACAACACTATATGGTATGACACAATGTGATTAGTAGCACTGTAGATATACGACAAAATAAGAAAAGACTTTTTCGACTACCTAATATTTTAGGCATATATGAAAACAATTTTTGTTGTAATTTTTTATTTAAGCCTATAAATTTAGTTTTTATTTGTAACTTTTTTATAAGTAGAATTATTTTTAATGTCATCATTATTCCATATTCTTGTTATTACTGTTATTATTGTTGACTAAAAATATTATTTTTGGAATTTTCATCATCATAATTTCAAAAAAAAAAATTTCAAAAAAAAATTTTCAAAAAAAAATATATTTAATATTTTTACTTTATTTCACTATTATTATTTATAATAATTTTGTTTAAAATAGCAATTCTTGTTTTTTTCATTGTAAACTTATTTATTGTCTTCTTAAAATTATTATTATTTTTTAGGACACATTTTTTCAATTTTAGAATGAAAACTATTTCGTAAAATATAATTAGCCGTAAAAATTTTTAATAACACACTGACACAAAGTTCTATTTTCATTACACTAGTTAATTTTTAACAAACTTTTTTAACATTTTGTAATTTGATTTAGTGACAAAAAAGTACCCGGAAATTGTAAATAAAACGCAAAACATTTAATTACTCATCAATATTTATTTTGTCGCCTTCAAAGATGTAATTCACTTATGCCAACGATTTTTCCAGTCCTCGAAACACTTTTCATAAACACTTTTTGGTATGGCCTATCAGCCTCTTCACGAATTTGCTTATCTCTTCGCTCAACTGAAAACGTGTTCTACGAAGCGGCAATTTCAGTTTAGGGAACAAGAAAAAATCACAGGGAGCCAAATTTGGTGAATACGCTGGTTGATCGATGGTATTCACTGCGGTTTTAGCCTTAAATTCGGTCGCAATCGTACTATTTTTGAAAAAATGTCAACTTTATCGCGACTAGTCGAGCAAGAACACGTTTCTTACGCAAATTATTCATCAAAATCATTCGAACGGACTCGCGAAAGATGTCAAGATCTCTTACCATCACTGTAACACTTGCCCAATCGTACTATTTTGAAAAAATCAGCTTTATCGCGACGAGTCGAGCAAGAACACGTTTCATACGTAAAACATTCACCAAAATCATTCGAACGGCCTCGCGAGATTTCGAGATCTCTTACCATCTCTGTAACACTTGCCTGAAGCACCATATCTTTCACTTTTTTTAATACTTTCATCAATTGAAGAGGTCGAAGATCGTCCAGAACGAGGCATGTCTTCAACGATCTCTCAACCATCTTTAAACGCTTTGTACCACTTGTAAACTTGCGTTTTTGATAAAAATTTAAACACCGAAAGCCTTTTCCATCATTCGCAACGATTCCGCACATAAAATTTGGTTAGAAATAGAAAATTTAAACCAAAATTCTTTGTTCGATATTTTTATCCATTGTAAGAATCGCAACGCACTACTGAGGTGTACCGTACTTAAGCAGCTACTGTAAAAAACTGGTTAATAGAACGCGCTCATATTTGTAATAATAATTAAGGACAGTCCTACCAACTTAGTAAAACATTTTTGTTTTTTGAAATATCATTTACCGGCGGAATTTACATATATACAACTTCCGGGTGCTCTTTTGTCACAATGCAAACTTATTTATATTTTCTTAATATGCTTATTACTTATACTTTTATTAACGATAAGTTGTGTTTAATGTTTTAACATCAAACTTTGTTAGCTTCATTATTAAAAATTTTAACTTTTATATAATTTTTTATTACATAATTATGTTTTTTCGTATATTTTGAGTACACATTTAATAAATTTTTTTAATATATTTGCATAATATTAACATATCTGACAACTTTATTTATGTATTTTTTAAATTTTAAAGTAATAAAAAACTTTTATTTTTTCATCGTTTTTTTTTTTTTGTATTTCTTAATAAAAAACGAGTTCATAAAATTATAATTAGTTGTAAAATTTTTTTTTACACACTGACAACACAAAGTTCTAACTATTTCCATTATTTTATTTTTTAATAAACCTTTTTGTTAAACTTTTTAAAAACTTTATATATAGTAATATTTACGCTTTAGGCAGCTATTAAAAAATATTTCATATCATTTTTAATTATATATTTCCAAATTTTTTGTTTAATTTTTTATTATTTCTCTATTATTTGTTACGTTTTACCGTTAACCGTTGATATTAAAAATATTATTAATATCTGCCGTTTTTAATTATACCTTTCCATTATACTTTTTATTATTATTTATCTATTGCTTGTTTGTTTTTTAATATTTTTAATAAAGGCTGTGCTTTTGAAAATAACACCAACTTATACAAAAGTCTTTTTGAAGCGATGAATTTATTAAATATTGTTTTATTTTATATATTGTAAGCACATATTAAATATTTTGCTTGTTTTCCAATCATTCATTTTTTTACAAAAACGGCTGTTTTTATTTTATATGCATTATTAATATATTTTAAACAAATTTATATTTTTTATTTCTCATACATTTTTTTTTTTCCAAAACACAATTTCAGTAAGCAAATTTATTTTCATATATTTTTAGTTTTCAATTTTATAAATTTGTATTTTTTACTACTCATATTTTTATTTATTTATTTATTTTTATTTTATTTTATTTTTTTTTTGAAACACACTATTTGAATTAGCAAATTTATTTTTTATAATTTTGTAATTTTATCCTTGCTTTCACGCACTTTTCTCTTTTACAAACCATTTTATTTTATTTTTTATTCATTTGCTTTTTCATAAAAGCGTTTTATTTTTGTTTTATATAAAATGGCAATTTGTATCTTTTTTAATTTTCCATAACTTTATTTAAAACACACAATTTCAATGAGCAAATTTATTAATTTTACTATTTTATTCTTTCACAGACTTTCTCTTTTAATTATATTTTTTTATCAATTTGATATTTTAATTTATTAGTATTAATTAAAAGGTAACTATCAAAAGGTAAATATATTTATTTTAATTTTTTTGTATGAAAACACATATTTTTATTTTATATGCAATATACATTTATAAATTAATTTTTATTTTTATAATTAATATCATAAATATTTTTAAAGCACAATTTCAAAAAAAAAATTGTAATTTTAATTAATCTATTTTATAAATTTAATTTATTTTATAAATTTTTAATTTTTTTGATTACTCATAAATTTTTTTTAACACAACTCCAATAACTACTTTCTTAATTTTACTTTCACAGGCTTTTCTCTTTTACATATTTTTTTTACTTCATTTGTTTGTTGTTTTTTCTTTTTATAAAAACTTTTCTATTTTTATTTATTTATTTATTTAACAGAGAAATAATTATAAATAATCGTTCCACTTATATATTCATAAAGCACTGGCTGCCATTTTATATTTTATTTTATATAATACGACAATTGCAAATTTCTTAATTTTTGTATTATTTTAATTTTTTCATTGTTTTAATTTATTCATTTCCATGCTTTTCTCTTTTAATTACAATTTTTAAATTTGAAATTTTAATTGGTCACTATTAATTAAATTTTCCCAGTATATTTCAATTTTTATGAATTTAATATTTTAATTTATTAATTTTATTTAAAGCTCACAGTTGCACTAATTTTCTTATAACAGACAGCTTTTCAAAACGATGTGTTTATTAATTTTTTTTTTTCATTCATTAATTTTTTTATAAAAATTTATGTATTTATTTTATATACAATTTTTTTTTAAACACAATTTCAATAACAAAATTTTGTAATTATTTTTTTCAATACTTAATTTTATTCATTCTTGCACAGACTTTGCTCTTTTTCGTACCATATTTTATTTTTCCTTTGTAATTAATTTATTTTTTATAAAAACGCGTACTTTTCTTTTATATAGCATGACAATGTGTCATTTTCTTATTATTATTAATAAAATTATTTAAACAAAATGCAATTTTAACTTGCAAATTTCTATTTTTTGTATTAATTACTTTTTAATTTTTTTAATTAATGTAATTTATTCATTCACAGACTTTTCTATTTTAAT